>JAEQBH010003058.1:0-186141 GCA_016808115.1 Tetrastigma voinierianum | reverse complement strand
CTCGGGTTCATCGTGTTTGATCACATTGAAGAAAAGAATTTGTCTTGCAAAACTACAACAATAGAGCTACAAAATGTGATCAGTAGCCAAGCCAGGACCTCAATGCATCAATTAGGTTATTTAAAGTTGGTTAGTACCGCAAAAAAGTACATAAACACCGCTATAAAACAAGGATCGAATAGCATATTTGGGTACTAATCACTCCCCACCCCAGACACATTGCTAGGCCCTTAGCAATGATAAAAAGAAGGAAGATCATGCAGGCTATATGTATGCAAGAGTTGTCTTTCAAAAGTATGTATAGTGAGGCCTTACCTTGATGTAAAAATTGGGACTTTGTCTGAACCGAGTTTGGGAGAATAAATGCCATACGAGGGTAAGTTTAGGCAGTGTTCATTCAAAAATCAACTGCTTCCACCAAAATCTAAGTGTTTAGGTGATCGATTTTTACCCGATAAGCTCTTTAGCTACTATCCTTCTAACGAACTGCGCGATGCGCGCCGTTATGGCGGCTAACCTAAATAGATCAGTTCAGTCTTATTTCACTTCTATTGTATTGTAGGGTGCAATCTTTGGTCAAGGCTTCATCAAAGTCGTGTAAGGGGATCATCGACTCCCAACTAACTAAGGTTTAGGGCATCGAGTCAAAGGATCTTTTGAACCCTGAAACTCTCCGGTTTCACCGGGACTTTGAATGATTTCGAATCCTTTACAACTCGCTAAACTCTACCCATCCACCCATGTAGTGAGCACTAAGTCGATGGCTCCTAACAGTTGCCTTAGGGCACGGGCTTTAAGACTTCTCCATGACTCGGGTGTGCTCGGGTTTCAAAGTGACGCCACGGCTTTTCTATTCTCCTTTCTTTGTATTTCCTTTTTCTTTTAGAAGACTCATTGGCCTTCTTTCTTTGGGAACTCTAACCTATTATAGGGCGTCAATGAAGCTAAGGTCGGTTTGCAAGGGAAGTAAAGGAGGTATCATTCTCAACTATAAACGGCGAGTATTACCTTTGTGTGTATGGGTTCCAGATAATGGTGGAAGACAAGGGTTGAGTGCTAGGGTCTTCAACTGACCAACAACTCAACCAAGCATGGAACTAGTCTAGCATTGATGGTAGCATACAATGCTTCAACTTTTCAATTTACAGGAAAGGCAAAACCACTAAAATATAGGGGCAAAAATGAGATGCAAACGTGTAGAAAAATAGAGTTGTATTATATACAAGGTGTATTTCAAAAAACATTTCCAGTTTTGCAAAAGAAATAAACAACAAGCCTCTAAATATCTGAATGGA
Organism: Tetrastigma voinierianum; assembly: GCA_016808115.1. Classification (NCBI taxonomy): domain Eukaryota; kingdom Viridiplantae; phylum Streptophyta; class Magnoliopsida; order Vitales; family Vitaceae; genus Tetrastigma; species Tetrastigma voinierianum. Next base: position 184,846 of record JAEQBH010003058.1, on the reverse strand, counting down.
AACTCTTTGGGCATGGTACCATAAAAATTGTAATGAAGCGATTATGAACTACTTTAGCACTAACTCTCCCCCCACGAGTGCGCCATCAGGCTATGATGGGGTGTAGGTCGGAAAGTTAGTGGAGGAAGTGGTACCTCCTCAGCCGGTGGCTGATGAAGAATCATCCTCAGCGCCCAGCCGAGAATTTGAGGAATTGTTTATCAGCCGGGAGTGGCTGATGTTCTTTATAATTTGTCAATACAAAGTAAAACAAGCTAGCGATCACGAAAAGAACAAAATCGAAACTAAGGGTAACTATAAACAAAACGGCTTGATTATATTATAGCTAGATTTAAGGTTACTGCGAAGCCACTTCAAATGTAGCTGAGAGTTTCATGGGGGTCGGGAAATTTCCTCACTTGTCTGCGGTGTCTTTGCCACGGCATAGGGCTTCACTCTTTGCCCATTGACTTTGAACACTTTGTTATCATTTGGGTTGAGCAAGTCCACTGAACCATTAGGGTGTGCTTGATGAATGATGAATGGTCCAGTCCATCTTGATTTGAGCTTGCCCGGAAAAAGGTGGAGTTTGGAGTCGTAGAGTAGGACTTGGTCCCCCTAATTGAAGTTCTTCCGGATTATGAGCTGATCATGCCACTTCTTTAATTTATCCTTAGAAATTTTCGCATTGAAGTAGGCGTCATTCCTTAGCTTTTCTAATTCATTGATATCAGGGAGTCTTTTGAGGCCGGCTCTTCCCATGTCTAGATTCAATTTCTTTATTGCCCACCATGCCTTATATTCAATTTCCACAGGCAGGTGGCATGCCTTGCCATAAACTAGGCGATAAGGGGACATTTCGAGGATGGTCTTGTATGCTGTTCTATATGCCCACAAGGAATCCAGAAGCTTGAGAGACCAATCCTTCCTGTTTGAATTCACCACTTTCATCAATATAGTCTTGATTTCCCTGTTGGCTATCTCTACTTGGCCACTAGTCTGAGGATGGTAAGGGGTGGCCACCTTGTGTTTGACACCATATTTGGATAGGAGATTCTCAAGAGGTTTGTTGTAGAAATGTGAACCTTCATCACTGATTATGGCTTTGGGGACTCTGAATCTGGAGAAAATGTTCTCCTTTAAGAATTTCAATACGGTCTTGTGGTCTCTTTGCTCTACGACCTTTGCTTGACCCACTTCGACACATAGTCAAGTTGCGAGAGATGTAAAGTATATCAGAAGTAGGAAATAGTCCCATGAAGTCGATGCCCCAAATGTCAAATAACTCAACAACCAGAATAGGGTTCAGTGGCATCATATGACGACGAGAGATTTTTCCCAACCTTTGGCATTTTTGCATTATTTTCATGTGTCATAAACAAAGGCTGACGGTAGAAACACGCGCAGCACCTTCATTGCTGTTGTTTTTAGAGCGAAATGACCTCCACGGGCATTGTCATGGCGTGGCTGAGTATCCACTAGTTGTTCTCCTTCGGCACACGCTCTGATTATTTGATCAACCTGATATTTGAACAAATAGTGTTCTTCCCAATGGTAAAATTGGACTTTCACATGGAAGAACTTCTTGTACTGTTCTTTCCATTCTGTTGGCAGCTCCCCAGTTACCAAAAAGTTGGCAATGTGGGCAAATAAAGAACAGCGTCACGGTGAGTAGAGACTCCTGCGGGAATTCATCATAAATTGGAGGGTTGTGGGTGTTGTATTGCTATGGATTTAGTCTGGAAGGTGGTCGACAACAACATTTCCACACTACTTATTATCCGAATTTGCAAGTTGAACTCCTGTAGTAAGAGGACCCATCTGATAAGCCTAGCCTTGGCATTTTGCTTAGTGAGCAGATATTTCAAAGCGGAATGATCTGTGAAGATAATTATTTCTGCCCCTATCAAATATGCACGGAACTTGTCCAGGGCATAGACTACTGCCAGCAATTCTTTCTCGGTGGTGGTGTAATTCCTCTGAGCTTCGTTTAATGTTTTTCTAGCATAGTAAACCACATACAATTTCCCCTATGCTCTATGTCCGAGAACTGCTCCGACAGCTAGGTCACTTGCATCACACATAACCTCGAAAGGTAACTGCCAGTCAGGGGCCCTCACTATTGGTGCAGTGGTTAAATAAGCTTTGAGCTCTTCAAACCCTTCTTTGGCATTACGCATCCGCTCAAACTTAGCATCTTTTTCTAGAAACATAAAGTGGTTTGGCAATTTTACAGAAGTCACAATATGAACCTCCTGTAGTACTGTACTTTGAAATTGCCTTACGGTCTTGACATTCGTGGAGTGAGGCAATTTGGAAATCAAATCAAATTTTGCTTTATCAACTTCAATTCCTTTCTCTGAAATGATATGCCCTAATACAATGCCCTGGCTGACCATAAAATGGTATTTCTCCTAGTTTAGCATTAGGATTTTCTCTATGCACCTGTGAAGGATAGTTTCCAGGTTGATTATGCACTCCTCAAAACTCCCTCTATAGACTGTAATATCGTCCATGTAAACCTCCATAATGCGCTCTACCAAATCGCTAAAAATGCTGAGCATACATCGTTGAAATGTGGAAGGGGCATTACAAAGGCCAAAGGGCATCCTCCTGTATGCATACGTGCCAAATAGGCATGTGAAGGTTGTCTTTTCTTGGTCCTCTGCAGCAATCTCAATTTGGAAATATCCTGAATAGCCATCCAGGAAACAATAAAAGGGGTAGCCAGAAATCCTCTCAAGCAGTTGATCCATGAATGGAAGAGGGAAGTGATCTTTCCGTGTTACTTCATTCAGCCTTCGATAATCAATGCATACCCTCCATCCCGTGGTAAGGCGAGTGGGTATCTCCTCACCACTTTCATTGTGCACCATGGTTACCCCTGATTTCTTGGTACTACGGGTTGGACTACTTTAGGTGATGTACGATATAAGGGTATATGATGCTGACTTGCGGCAACTATGACTTATGCTCCTAACCACTTCTTGCATATGTGGGTTCAGCCTTCTCTGTGGCTACCTCACTGACTTTGCCTCCTCCTCTAAGTAGATGTGGTGGGTGCATCTTCTTCGGGCTAATGCCCATGAATCGAGCAATTTTTCCACCGAGGGCTTTCTTGTTATGTTTAAGGACACGTGAGGCTACCCTCTGTCTGCGATCTTGAGCAAGCTGAAATGACCACTGGACATTGCTCATGGTCTTCTAAATAAGCATACTTCAGCTCCACAAGCAAGGGTTTGAGCTCCATTTTCTAGAGGCTCTTGATTTCCTTCAGGTGCAACGGCAAAATTTCATGTTTTCTTCTCCAATAACCCTACGCAGATTTCATGTCAACTTCCTGCAGCTCTTCTGTACACTCAGTCAAGTCTTCATTTAGTATATCTAGCATACCCTGCTGATTAGCTTGTTCCTCTAGGATGGTGTCAATGATGCATACTTCTTCTAGGACATCTTCCACTGATTGCATGTGCTTTTTGCTTAGGTGGAAGATGTTGAGCTCTAGGGTCATGTTTCCAAAGGTAAGTTTCATGCCACCATTTCTGCAATTGATAATTGCATTGGAGATGGCCAAGAATGGTCTTCCCAAGATGATAGATACATAATTGGCCCCTACTGTTGCTGGTTATGTGTTAAGTACAACAAAATCTACTGGCTAGTAGAACATGTCCACTTGTATCAGGACATCTTCCACTGTCCCCTTCGGTATTTTGATTGACCTATCAGCAAGAGACAGTGTGATGGAGGTGGGTTTTAGCTCCCCCAAGACAAGCTGCTTCTACATTGAATATGGGAGGAGATTCACACTTGCTCCCAGATCGAACAGTGCTTTCTTCACGCAAGTTCCTCCTATATTGACTGAGATGGTCGGACAACCCAGATCTTTATATTTCACTGGAGTCTTACATTGGATAATGGCACTGACTTGTTAGTCAGGAAGGCTTTCTTGTCGACATTTAGTCCTCTTTTCACTGTGCACAAGTCCTTTAAAATTTTTTAATAGGTAGGGACTTGCTTGATCATGTCAAGTAGGGGAATGTTGACCTTTACTTGCCTCAACACTTCTAAAATTTCAGCTTGATTAATAGCCTTATTTTTAGTTTTTAAGGCATGAGAGAAAGGTGGGGATGGCTTATTTTCTCAACCGGTGCAGCGATCACTACCTCATAAGTTTACAGTCTCCATAGCTTCACCTTGGGTTTGTGCCTTGGGTGATGGCTTTGTAAGCTCTGCCTCCTCGGTGTGATGATTGCTGACCTCATTCAATTTGAGTTGGAGTAGCGGAGGAGCTCACTTCATGCTCTCTAAATCCCTAGGGTTTGGTTGTGTACGAGAGGAAATTTTCCTTTTCTTGCATTCTTTGCTTTGGCTAGTCAATTTGAGCCCGAGTGCCTGGAGTCATCATTTTTGTTGAGAGTGCCTTCTAGCATTTTGATTTTCTGTGTGGTCTAAGCATTCACTGTCTTCTATTCTTCCACGAAGTGATCCACTACCTTGCTCAAATTTACAATGGCTTGCTCTATAGGGGACGAGGGTGGGGGTTGTTCCTGCTGTGAACCTGTGGGAGTATAAACTGGGGGTTTTGGTTTCCATGATAAATTAGGATGGTTCCTCCAATTTTGATTGTAGGTGTTCCCATATGGAGCATTTATTGGGTGCCTACTTTGATCCACTATGTTTGCCTACTCTTGCATCAAATCCCTTATTGAGGGAGCAATTGAACAGTGATCTCCTTGGTGACTAATGGATAGGTAATTAAAGCGAGTTGGAGAGATACGGCCGTTTGATTCTTTGTGTCTCATCTTGATTTAGCATTTCTAGCTCTTCGATCTTGTAATCAAAGAAGATAAGCAGCTTTCATTTCACATCCCTCGACGGTGAAGAAATGCCTCTCCCTTGGGTTCCTTTGGTGGCCTATATGCATCGGTTCACAGGTTGGTTCATCCCAAGCTTTGGAGGATTCAACAACATAGTTGAGGAAATCCATGGCTTCATCTGGATTTTTGCTGAGGAAGTCCCCTCCACACATGGTTTCTAAGAGTTGTTTCATGGAAGGGGACATTCCATCATAAAAATGGTTGACCCGACATCCACGATATCGAAGCCATGGTGTAGGCATGCATTGATGGTTTCAAGATACCTTTCCCAGCACGATAAAATTTCTCATTATCATGAGCTGCAAAGGTGTAAATTTGCCTCTTCAAATTGTTAGTCTTATGTGCATTGAAGAACTTCTTCAAAGTGCGCTGCGGCTACGCCGGTTCGGTCATGGCACTTGTGAATTAAGCCAAATTTTTGCTTTGTCTTTGAGGGTCAAAGGGAAGGCTTTCAGCTTGAGCAAGTCCATGTCAAATGCACCCTCCTTGAAAGTTATGCAAACTTCCTCAAAATCCCAGATGTGTGTGTATGGATTTTCATTTTCCATGCCATGAAAAAGTTAGGGCAGAGGCACGAGATAATACCTCTTTGCCACATCTTAACAAGGGAGTAATGCATGAGGGTGCACTCACCCTTGGTGGGTGTATGTGATCCCTAATTGATTTGTAGGCATTGGGCTCCCTTTGAACCCCCTGTTGGCTCTGCTGCTCTTCAGGTGGGGTCTCCATCTGATTGGTGTGCAAACTGATTTCACACCCTTGTTCAACTGGAGCACTTAGCCTTTCCAATCTGCCTGTAGTGTTTCTGTCCCACTGCATAAGCTGCTATGAACATACAACAAGAAAGAACCCAACAAAAACAAGACTACCAAAAAGTTTGATATTAGCTAAAATCAAAACAAGGGAAAACAGTCTGCACAGTGAGATTTTCAAACTCCCCTATAGTGAAATTTTCAAACTCCCCTGCAGTGAATTGCAAGTGGGGAAAAATGGTAAAATAAAAAAGAAATGAGAATTCACCAATACTTGTGATTTGGATCACAAGTTCACTACTTCTCTTTCTCACTAGGGCACCGTCCTTGGCAACAGCGCCATTTGTTTCGTGCCAGTAGGTGTTCCGAAATCAACAAAATTTATATCCTAAATCCTACTGCCGTAACAAAGCTACTGTAATATAGTGGTCTAGGGTCGAACACAGGGATGGGTTTTCTTCTTACACATGATTTTCAGTGAAGGCCAAAAATGGTGAATTAAATTTGGATTTTGGGGTTTTGGTAAAAACAGGAGAGTTTATGGTTTGCAAACTGAAAATAAGGTGAAATAAAATATAAAAAGAACTCCTTGAAGCATTGGGCCACTAGGTTTAAGGTCCTAGGCTAACCGAGAGGTTCTCGGGTCCCTTTCCTCGCATTGGGGAGGATGACCTATAGTCATTTCCCGAACCGGATCTTTGTTTAGCTATAAAAACCGAACCCTAATAATTTTTCCTTTTGAAAGATGGCATTTAACGAATCATTCATGATCCTAGACCGTGAAAACCTACCTCCTGGACCCATCTTACAGTAACAAATAGAAGGAAACTAATGAATATCACTGAATCTAACAATAAGCATCCAATGAACCCTAAAAGATTGCCAAATATTGGTCAATCAAGATGTATCTAGGAGATTTAAACCTAGAGTGAAGGATAGGAACATAAATGAAAATAAATGCCTATGTTAAAAACACAGGATCGTCAGTTTACCTCAAATCCAAAGCCCAGTAGCCCTCCTCTTCAAGGATGAGGGGGTTTTAGCCGCTCATCCTCCGAGTTGTCATCCTAAGAGGGTGTTTGGCTGCCCAGAAAGTGCTAAGAAAATGAGGGAAAGTGAAGCAGAAAATGAAAAGCGGGAAAACAGCTTCTCTGTCAGTGTGCCCGAGTGATTGATTATTACGGACCTTGACTCCGGCTTATATCTTTGCTCGAGGCCCGAGGTAAATTACAAAAAAACTAAAACTAAAAGCTATTATAAGGACAAAATGGGAAGAAACAAAAAATTGCAACAAAAAAAACACAAGCGTGAAATAGAAGGAGAGCGATGGGCTGCGGGATGAAACGATCTTGGTTGGAGAGCGTGAAAAACGATTGCTCATGAAAACTATTCCTGCAGTGGTCCATTTTTCTTCACTATTTGCTCTTCTTTCCTTCTAGGATATGATCTGCAACGATGAGTTCAACTCGGGTTCTTCGTGTTTGAATTAACTCGATAATTTTGGCCTGATTATCTTGCAAAAACTACAAAATTAGTCACAAAATGTGATCAGTAGAATAGCCGGGACCTTAATGTCGCGAGAATCGGGTTGGTCAGTTTGATTAGTACCTGGTCTCAAACCTACAATGAATAGGGCTCAAAATAGCACTTTTTGGACACTAATCAACTACCTGGTACTATCTTAATGAAAAATGAGAATATGATATAAATCAGTTAGGTCACATGCTACATTGGTACTACCATAACATACTGTGGTTACTACCATAACATTATAAGGATACTATACCTATTACTATCGTAATGAAAAAGGGGCAATTGGTGTGAATTAATTAGGTCACATGCATTGGTACTACCACAACATACTTGTGGTACTACCATAACATACTTGGGGTACTACCATAACATAATGAGAGTACTACCTGATCCTACCATAATAACATAGTGTAAATCCCGAGAAAATTCTAATTTTTTGAAAAATGGTAAAATGGTAATTTCGGTCAAAACCCAAAATTTTTCTAGATCTTGGATGACGAAACGAACTTCACCGTTGGAATCGTCTCGTAAATCTGCTTCTACGTTGATTTAGGTCGAATTCAAGGCGAGTCGGATTCACGTGTTTTTGATTGCTAGGGTGTCGGATCTTAGTGCGAACACATGAAGGCGTGTGATGTGACAAAGTCACCTACTCGTATACCCATGTGACATGTTGCATGATTAGTGAGATGATGGAGATGGTAAACACATTAATGGCCATATGTCCAAAAAAATCCAAACTAAAGGACAAAATGGGGATTTAGTGAAAAGATTAAATGAATAAGACAAAAGAAGAAATAGTCTTCTTCTTCTCCAAATTGAAAAAAATGGGCAGTAAGGATGAGATCCAGTTTTTAGAGAGAGAGAGTGTGACTATCTGGGTTCGAGCTTTTCGGACCGTCGGTTCGTCGAAGCAAGGAAGTAAAGCATTCTCTGCGGCAAGGAGCTACGTGTGGGCCACCAGATTTTGTAGTGTTAAGACGGCTCGAGAGTAGGGATCTTTTCCTACTTGGTTTATTCTTTGGCTAAAATCCATTTTAATGGATGGGGATTTGTTGAGGCCTGGATGGCCGTGTTATCGGTCTCAAAATCTTTGAATCGAGTGAAGAAATCCCTACTTGTGTGGCCGTGAACAGTGTCGAGCCTAGGGTTCCACTGTTCACGTGAATTGTTGTGTGATTTTTGTGTGGTTGGGTGATTCAAAATGAATTGCTTGGATTGTTATTAGCCCATGTGAGCTAATTTTGGTGTTATTGATTGTGAATTGAATAACATGAATTATGTGATTAGTATATGAATTAATTTTTGTTAATATATACATGTAAAATATATTAGCATCAATTGTTTGGAAATGTCATAATGCATTCCATATGTACCGGGGCACCCTAAAACGATAGGTGTGAGTGCATGACATGAAAATGAAAAGAAAAGTGAAAATGATTGTGAAATGAATTTCAAGGAAGATTTTCCGAAGAATTGCCTTGGAGAGTGGTCCAACAGTTCATCTTGGAGGCGGACCCATGACTGTTCGGAATAATGATCCAGCAATTCACCTCGGAGGGTAGTCGATATATTTACGAAACCGATGGTGTGTTTTCTAGAACAAAAGCTTTTGTTTTGAAAGCGGTATTTTTCTTTCTTGTTGGCTTAGGCATGTGTGAGGAATGATGAAGGACTCGAGACATGGGATTGGGCATGTAGACATTCAAATAGGATCATGTATTTGCTTGAATGTGTTTGTTTTGCCATGACATGTGCACTTAGGTGGGGAGTAACCCATGTAGGAAATTATCACTACTGGGCATTTTTCACCCTGTCGAGGGATCATTATTTCAAGTACAAGGAGTGTATAGGAGGACGAAGCTCGCCGCGTTTTAGAAGAAAGTCGGATTGTGGCTTTGGTATTCATTTTGTATAACATGTATTAAAACTCTAAATTTTGATATATGTTTTGGTTAAGAGTAATGTAATAACTCTTGAACTATTGTTATATAGTTGGTGTATTCTTGATGAGTATTGATGTATGGGCCCAAGTGGTCGTTTTTACTCATGTACATGTCTCATGATATGAGACACAGTTATTCTGCAGGTTAACGGGTTGTCAACGAGACACCTCGGGATTAGGGCGTCACACATAGTGAAAAATACGCATACAAATTGTGACGCCCCATTTCCCGGGGGTGCGTTGACAACTCGTCAACCTGCGGAGTACTCGTGGATGTCGGGTGACCCGACACCACTCACGAAAATCGGGCAGAGTCTCCTTTGTATAAGGGCTCTGCCCAAAGATACAAAACACATCCCCAATCACATAACCTTCCCTGACATTTTAAAAGACCACACCGGGTCCATATATAATTAAAACGAGTAAAAATGGCCACTTGGGCCCAAACATCAATACTCATCAAAATACATCAACTATATACCAATAGTTCAAGAGTTATTACAATACTCTTCACTAAAACATATATCAAAATTTAAAGTTTTAATACATATTTTACAAAATGACAATGGCTCCAACCCTGGTCGGCTTTATTCTAGCCTTTGCGACCTCTAGTAGCGTCGTCCTCTATACCTCCACATGCACGAAATAATGATCCTCAGCGGGGTGAGCAAAGCCCACTAATGATAATCTCCTACATGGGTTACTCCCAACCTAGTGCACATGTCATGGCAAACAAACACACTCAAGCAAATACATGATCCTACTTGAATGTCTACATACTTGATCCATGTCTCGAGTCCTCAGACTCCTCACACATGCCTAAGCCAAATGCGAGTAAAATCAGTTTCAAAAAACAAAAGATTTTGTTCTCGAGAAAACATACTCTAGGGTCGGTAAATATATTGGACTACCCTTGAGGCGAATCTGTTGGATAACCCTCCGAAACAATTCATGGGCCCCTCCGACGTGAATTGTTGGACAATCTCCCAACACAATTCTCCGAAAAATCTTCCGTCGAACTTCCTTTCAAAAACATGTTCGTTTTTGTTTTCTTTCATGTCATGCACTCACTCCTAATATTCTAGGGTGCCCTAGTGCATATGGAATGCATTATGCCAATCCCAACAACTCATGCTAATATATAAAACATGTAAATATTAACATAATTAATTCACACGATTAATGTTATTAAATTCACATCAATAACACCAAAATTAGCTCACATGGGCTAATTAGAAAATACAAGCAATTCCTTTTGAATCACTTTCTGACAACACAAAAAATCACACAAAAATCGTGAGCAGTGAAACCCTCGGTTTGGCCTTTGTTCACGGCCCTGATCTTGAGATTTTCTCCACTCGGTTCAATTATTTTGAGACCGAAATTATGGCTAAATCAAGCCTCAGAATATCCCTAACCATTAACATGGCTCTTAGCTAAAGAATAACACAAGTAGGAAAAGATCCCTACCTCTTGGAGTTATCGGAACTCCACCAAATCAGTGTCCACTCGTAGCCCTCGCCCCGTAGAGCAGCTTTACTTCTTGGCTCGAAGCGAACCGTCGGTCCGAACGGCGAGAAATCTAGAGATAAGTCACACTTTCTCTCTCTAGAAATCTGATCCAGCATCTACTGTCGATTTTTTTGCTTCCAAATGAAGAAGAAAACTATTTGCCCCTTGTCTTATTCATTTAACATTTCATTAATTCCATCCATGTCCCTTTGTCTTGATTTTTGACCCATGGCTTAATCTAAGTCATTCATTTCATCCTCTCACTAATCATGCAACATGTGTCACATGGGTACATGTAGTAGGTGACTTTTATCACATGACATGCCTCTCGCAAGCTGTTTTACGGCACCCGACACCCGATGCCTCGAAAAACATAAAATTCCAACTGTCTCGAAATTCGACGGAATTCGACGTGGTAGCTAGTTTCGCGAGACTATTCCAATAGTGAAGTATGTTTCGTCATCCAAGGTCTAGAAAAATTTCAGATTTTTACCGAAATTACCATTTTACCATTTTTCAGAAAATTAGGATTTTCTCGGGTCTTACACAAATTGAAAAAAATATGGCCAAGTATCATTAGAACCTAATTGCCTGAGTCATTAAAAGCTACTAATGAAATAAATACTTGTTTTTTTACATCTATCTTTGGGGTTTTTACCAATGTTTTATTACCATAGTATCGGGTAGTTGTCCTTGTACATGATAGTAGTACCTCTAGTACAATTTGGAAAAAAAAATCTCATATAATGCATTTCCAAATACTCCATTATGGTGGTAGTAAACATAAAAAAGACTTAACCAACTGTCCAACATAGTTTTCATATATGCTATGTAAAAATATACACTTTAGGTAAAAACTCTCTTGTAGTTTGTACATGTTGGAGATCCGACCAATATCTGATGCTATAAAATATTTGATTCTATAAAACATGTTTAACTAACATGCATTGAAAATGAGACACCATTAAATAAAAAAACACTATTACACATATACAATTAAAGTTTTGAATGTCACAAAATGTCCGAATATCCACAATCTGAACTTAACAACATTAGTATGCAAGCCTCCAAAATTCACTTCCATTATGTATTATCTTTATTCATGATCAAGGTGCAAACTGTCTTTATCTTATGTTATTTCATTTGTGTTTGAAATGAAAAGAAAAAAGGGATTAACTTTAACAACCAACAACCAACAATAATATCATGAATACAAACTAAACAATTTTGATAGATAACTTTGAAATAGCATGGTTAAAACACACCGCATCAATGACATGTGTCAAAATCGTCACATTCCAATTCTCTATGTATTTTATGACAAATACTCCACAATCATATCTATAAACAAAAGTTTCCATATGGTTTTAGATTAAATAAGAGAAAATTTTGTAGTGATGGATGAGAGATAGATATTTTACCCATTATTTTGTTTGGGTACATTAGGGCAAGCATGATCAAATTATGTAAAATCCAAATTAAATTTCAACCCCCTTGCTTTCACACATTATCATAGAGCAATTGTTAGTTATAGTGAATACTTGGGTACATTGTTCGGACGACTAAGTAATGTAGATGATAATATCTCAACATGTTGAGACTCAATATTTATGGCGATGGAGCTAACAATGTTTGTCAGCACATACGGCAGATATAGCTACAACATTATTCAAATCATCATTAGTATACCAATTGTAACTTAATAACATATATACTCAAAATAACATATGGTATGATGATTGGTATACCTTATTAGACTTTTGTATATCAATTCCAACATATTCCGAGTCCATAAAGATTTTGGTCGTATCCTTTATTTCACTCATTTTGGCCTTTGTGTCTAATTTGGTCAGTGCAAACTGTAACAAGAGGTTAAGAAGTTAAGATAATTATTGCATCAGACTTAAACTTATCCAAGACAATTAATACAGTCAACCAAGCATTATTATACCGTAAAATGTGGATCGAAATAGTGTGTCGTACGGTTAATTCCTCAGTCTTCATTTAGCATACGACGTACCATGCCAATTACTTGTGGTGTCAATCCATACATATAGCAATTAAAATATAAAAAAAATAAACTCAATTTTTCCACAACACATATATTTATAACAAAGTCACATTACCACACTATTGACCCACTGTTTTCTTATTAAACTTTTCATCTCCCCCCATGTTATGTGGTACCCAAACATGGAGACTCGTATCTCACTATGAAATAAAAAAATTAAAAAAATTATTGTTCATGAGAAAAAAGCAAAATAAGTTTAAAATGAATTACAACTAACAATGTATGACGCAAAATACCTCTCATCGCCATTTTGATCAAGCGCATAGTTAGCTATTAATCTTTGTGGCTTTGTAATTCTCTCAGTTTGCTTAGCGCATCTTTCAACAAATAGCGACTTGTATTTGTAGGTCCTCTAGACAAGCCTTTTTTTGTTTGCCATCATCTTCACCCTTAGGCTTTTTTTTGAGGAAATTATATCAGCAACATGTGTGGATGTGGATGCCCTTTAGCAGCATCTCTAGCCATATGATGTAGTAACTCTCACATTATTATCCACATTCACCCCTCGATGCGGTGATGTAGAAGTCATTTAGAGGCTAAATGCATCCTTTGTATCATTTGCTTTTTTTTTTCCTTCGATTGATATGTGTCTATCACGTTTCATACATCGTAATGTCTCAATGTGCCGCAAGTTTGTTTTATCAACCTTGACCATCTCTTTAGCATTCAACCACATTCTCCCTAAAATTGCCTAATGTAAATTACAAGTGTGGTCATTAGATACTTAACATACACTTCATGGATATAACAAAGTCATGATTAGAAAAAGCTTACCTCACTATCAGTTTCACTGTACCACCCGTTTTTTCAAAAGTGGCATGACTCAAAATCTCGGCCCGACCCCGAATGGTGGATGAGACGAGCGGTTGCTCGACCGTTTTCATTTATCTTATCAAAAACATTTTTATTTTATGTCATTTCATTTTAGAGTTTCAAAATTACGCTAAGCTTTATTTCATTTACCATAGGCCTGAGGCCTTTTAAATGTGCTAAAGCAGGTTGCAAACAATAGGCCCATAAATATTTACATTTATACAAACACATTTACATTAAAGGCATTCTATGCCTCTTCAAAAAGGAGTACAAAACAATGTTTCTGGGTTTAACTCGTTTGATTACAAAATATTAATGTTCAAGAATCGATGTATGCTCGTATTTAAGGGTATACTTATACACCCATGAGCTTTCTCTGACTCGCTTCTTCGATCTTGACCTTCTTTCTATTCACTCATGCTTGCGCATAGTTAAAAACTGCCTTCTAAGCATTTTCATGCTCGATTGGTTCTAAGTTATCTATCTAACTTTAACATGCCTTTATCCAATCCTTAGCGTTACTACTATTTCAATGGTCGATGTATAAGCAATACATATGCTTATACATTTGTACATACTTTCATTTACAAACATGCATTTTTCAATGCAACAGATTCTTCACAATTCAATTCATGAGATTTAAGCATATACTCATAAAGATGTATTTGGTTTACAATCTCATTTTCACTCATCAAAGTTTGTTATGTCACCTTGACTATTTAATTTATTTTCAAGACGGATTCGTCTTGGTGAATCCCATCTAGTGTATCCTTCGGTAATGTGCTTGCCCATTTAGCAATTTCGGTTCACCATCATGACGGATGTCGATTGGTGCATCCCGCCAAGTGGGACATTTAGCAATATAATTCTTCCATCATGGCGGATGCTGACAGGCCGAAAACGCGGTGTATAAAATGAATGCCTAAATGCGCAAGTGCACGCGTAGCCCCAAGTAATATAGTGTACTAGTGTGTAGTCGATCCGCGAGGAAGATGAATTGACTCACAGTTACGCTTTTGGAGCAATATCCCGAATAAATGATTCTAAGAGAATTTAAGTACTAACTGTAACTAAGCTATTGGTTTGGTGAATTGATAATGTAGGAGCCTGGGTTAAATCTCCCCTGTCACGTCGATGGATTATTCCCCTAAAGATGTTGTTATTCCGATTGTTTATAACATATCAATGGCGAGGTGATCTTGCCTACGAGATATCCTCTCTCGAGGTATATTCGCCTATTTCGTGAATAGAATCGAGTATATCTCTATCTCGACTCGGTATTCAGAAATGCTTAATGTTCAACCCCAAAAACCACCTTCAGGTTCGGAATATCTCTATTACCCGAATCGGCTAAAGGCTACTCAACCCAGATCCCTGAATACCCTCATCTCTCGAATCTCGGATCTTGATTATAAGTATATTAATATTGGCGGATATTATCATATAATTAACATGCAGAGTATAGAGCGGATCTTGATAAATTAACAACAATTGATTAACATGAAGGTTAGAATTCTAATCCATTATGCATGACGAGGGGTTCGATGTAACCACAGAAATAAGTTTAGAACATCATGAAGGAAATAAAATATGTAATATGAAGAACATCCTCATGTGATCCAAAAATAATCAAAATAATAAGGAAAAACCAATACAAAAATCCAAGGAGATCCTTGAAGTCTGTGTTGCAGGTTCTCCAATTCCGTATCTCTGGCCGCACGTTCTTCGATACCCTCGAATCCCGAGCCCCCTCGCATTTAATGATGAGATGCAGATTTTGGCGACGGTAGCTGACGTGGTGACGTCGCGGCGTGCCGTGACTCATGGTCTCCTCATTTTCTCCAAAATGGCTTCGGAAGTTGTTCTTTTCGCCTCATCATGCACATTATTCCAAAACAAAAACTAAATAAGGGAATCTAACACTAAAATTATATAATTAATGCCAAATCCAACATGAAAATACCTATTGGCAGTATAATCGAGTGTTTTAAGCCTCTATCCACACCCCCAAACTTAATTTCTTGCTTGCCCTCAAGCAAGAACCGACTCTAAACAGGACACACACCCGACACTATGCAACTCACACTAAGACAGTAATGCCATGCTGAAAAATAGGGGATCAATTTGGACTGATTTTAATGAAGGCATACAGATACTTGACTTTCGGTGACTTCGATTGAGGTATGTGAAACTGACTAGTGCATCCACTCCCATAGTGTTCAATGGCCGTTCCCAAAACCCTATGTGCCTATGGTAGGTGACCTCGGAATATGCACGAGTTAGATACCCCAGACTTAAGTTCGACCCACCTATTAGGAAGGAATGTCAGACTAAACAAGGATGAGCACTTTTTAATTATTTATTCATGTCTTCATATCTAGAATTTCCTATAGTACTAAAAACAAAATGGAAGAAGACCTAGTGCCAAAAGTTTTAGCGAGTGTTCTATGCCAGCGGGGGGGATCCATTGGTGACTTCCACCGAGTTGGTTAAGGGCACAGGCATTAAGTTCACTAAACTTCACCCCAGACACTCAACCAAACTCGATGGCCTAGGTTTCGTAGACCAGTCCATCTTCTGTCCCATGTAGCGGGCAGTGAAGTCAATGACTCCCGGCCGGGTTAACGGGGCATTAGGCTTCGTGGGCCCCTCGAATTTGTGCGGGATTAGATTGGATGATCCAGCTTATTCTTATGCATATGCCTATTTTTTTTTTTCTTTTTCTTTTTCTCTTTTCTCATGTTTTTGTATTTTTCTCTTTTTTGGTTGGGGCTCGATGGCTTAGTCTCTTTTGTTTAGGTGTCCCATCACTCAAATGGATTCGAGATCTCCACTAGGTTGGTTGACTTTAGTAGTTGGTTCGATTGCTTATGCATACTCTGATCGTCACTAGTGTGTGAGTGTGATAGAGTTTTGAGAATTGGTTTCTTGACTACCCGGGATTGGTTCACTAGCCTTTTTCACCTATTCAATCTTTAATTAATGAAATAATCGTAAACAAATGTATGTATCCGAACAAGTCTATAGAACTCAATCTAAAATCTGATCCTCAATTTTCAACATGGTACAATCAAATGCAATTACTACATTATGCATGAATATCCAAAACAAACAAACAACTAACAACTAACTCACCAACAAAACCAAAATATGCGATGCACAATAACTCAAACAAATACTAACACTACCTACAACTGCATGCAATACTAAAAACAAAACACAACCCAAATGCGAACAACTAACAATACTATAAACTCCTAAAACTAAAACAACTCAAATAAAGCAGTGATAAACAAACATATAATCGGTCAAAATACCCCCCCCAACAAAGATCCTGTCCCTAATCGTAAAATAAAACATAGAGGGTAAGGGACTCCCTGTAGATCACCGCGGCGGTGGCGGTGGATGGGTGGAGCTAGGAAAGCCGCGCCGAGCCGGGCCTCGCATAGCCCCGCCGTCATAGAATGATGGCCTGATCGCCGAATCGTGGCAAAGATGTCAAGATGCCACGCCTCCATGTCCCGAGTGGTGACTCGATGCCCGGTCTCATCCCGAATGCGCCAAAACGCCAAATAGGGAGAGCACCGGTCCTCAATATCGTGGGAAGGATCAGGGAGGGACTGTGAGTCTCGAGGCTACTGGGTGGAGGTGGGAGGAGGTCGGTGACGAGGATCACACGTCCCCTCCGGGTGTCACCCAGAATCCAGCGAGTCTCGATAACTGAAGCCTGTCCTCGTCTGAGGCCTCATGGCCCGAGTCATAAACCTCGTCGCGACACTGTGTGTGTCCCGCTTGACCGATATGGTCTTAATGGATGAAGCCAGCCCTCATTGTCGCCAGAGGACCCACACAAGTACGTCGAAGATCGCAAAGGGTGCCCTGTGTTCATTTCGCATCCCTGGCATGGAGGATGGCATCCTTCACAACCCGCCCAACGCCAAATGGTATATCCCTGTAAGATAGCGTAGAAGTCGAAAGGTGAGCGCTCGGGCAAGCCACCACACACACACCGCCGCCTGCAGATAAGACGCCGAAGTGATAAAGCGATGCCACACCTTAGGAACGTAGCCAAATGCTTGGCCTGGCCACTGCAGGCCCGCGCTATTGATCCGCCACCACCCCCGACCTTCGGTCAAAACCTGATGACCCCGCAGTCAGCGTCGGAGCTGATCATAGCCCGGTGGACATGCCGAGGCCATAGTAGCCATTGATCGACCACAATGGTCGACTAACACACCTCCTCGCACCCTGACCTTTGAGACTGGAGGCAAGGTCATGAGAATCTCCTTCGAATCCACGTCATGGCAAATGGCGAGGGGTTGGCACAAAGCACGCCAACCCTTTGGCCGCATTGTTTTGTTAAAAATCGTCAGGTAGGAACCCTTCTTCCTAATGAAGGACTGCTTTTGCAAATTATGCTAAACCGATTCACATCCGTCGCTTACAAAACGCGAGGCATCAAATGGGAGCGCAAGCCCGCCGCCCGACCGCTAAGGTGCAACTTTGTCGCTGCCAGATACATCCCAAATTAAACCCAATAACAACCCACATGCACGAATAACGGAATTAACTCAACACTACCTAAAGATTCAAGCAAGACCTAAAGGAGGACCAAAACCCTAATTTAATCTAGTTACCCCGAAATGACCTCCTAAAAGACCCCAAAGCTACAATAAAAACACACAAAAGAACCCTAACTACCATACCCAAGCTAGAATCTAACAATAGCTGGTGGTGAAGCCACCAACATTCAAACCGCAATGCACTTCACAAAGTGGGTCGGCGCGAAGAAAGAGGAGATTCCCACGCCCAAAGGAGCTCCCACAGGCAGAGGAGGCCATGGAGCCTCGGGAGAGATGAGGCAGAAAGGCCAAAAATGGCTCATTTTTGGTTTAGAATCGACCACGTCAGCGACGCGCGAGGCCATGTCGCGACGCGATGCAGAGTCGATCTGGTTTAATGTCGCTGACAAAGTAGGACAACGTCGCGACGTGGCAGAGGGCATGTCAAAATGACGTCGCGATGCGAGACCACGCCGCTGACGCGCGGGACAGAGGAGGTGACTAAACGACGTCAGCGACGTGAGAAGTCCACCGCCGTCAGCGACGCGAAGTCCACCGCCACACTGAGAATCCCACGCCGCGACGCGATGCAGGCCCGACAATTTTGACGCCGAGACGCAGCCCAAGTGACGCGACGGACGTGTTTAAACCGACGTCAGCGACATGAAATCTCACGTCGCGACGCGGGCGGTGCAGAGGGTTACTCAAGATGATTGTTTGTACGATAACACCGGGCCAGAGAACTTCATGTATAAACTTTCACCGACGCCAGCACTGGCAATTGCATCTCCCCGCAATTCAAGTCCTGAAATTAGATCAACAAGAAGGCACACTGTGCATGTAAACCACTAGAACCCAGAAATCGCTGAAAATAACAATTAACTTGGAATGAAGAGAAAGCTAAAAAACACTTGGGTTGCCTCCCAAGAAGCGCTATGTTTAATGTCGTTAGCTCGACAATCCCGGATTCACTGAGCAAGAACAAACCCAGATAATTGTTGGATTATGCACCGTCGCGAATCGTTAGAGGAATGACTCATTGTTCGCCAACACCCGCCCATAGTACCCGCTCAAACGCTGGACGCGATCGCGGAATGTGCCTTCGTGGTGTGAAACTTCCACTCTCCGCTGAAAAGACTTCGTCATCGTGAAAGGTCCATCATCGAGACTTCCAATTTCCCCGGAAAGAAATAGGCGGAATTGAATAAAAGAACTGTCGTCCGGCCAGAACTCTTTCGTGATGTGCTTGTCATGCCAGCCTTGGTCTTCCTCTTATAAAATACGGCGCTCGTGATGCTTTCAAGCTTCAACTCATCAAGCTCATCGAGTCAAGTAGTCGCTTTTCACCAGCCAATGTAATCGGGTCTTATTTAGTCATCGAAAGGGCCCAATAAGCTCGATGCTCCAATTCCACCGAAGATGACGTTTCACTTTATACACAAGTCTGAACGGGACATACCCAAAGGTCTTAAATGCTGCGGCGAGAGCTCGTGAGTGCATCAAGCCATCTTTGTATCAATCCTTCCCCGGAGTCATGATCGCTTCTCGAATGTATTTGATTTCGATTTGGCCGATACCTTCCTGGGCCGTCTATTTGATTGTGGGTGGTATGCAAGGGATGTGCGATGCGGCGCATCTATACTTTCAGAAAACCTGTATCAATTACCTCAAGGCAAATGTGCACCATTATCCGCGATCAAAGCCCGAGGAGTTCCAAAACGTGAGAAGATATCGTCACGCTAAATCGGGCCACAACCTCGCATCATTCGTACGCGGTAGGAATCGCTCTACCCACTTTGAAAACATAGTCCATCACAACAAGATGGGCCAAATTGTCAGACGATGCAGGAATGGTCCCATGAAATCGATCCCATGGGGACGAACAACTCCACTTCCAAGATAGGATGCATAGGTGGCTCGCTCTTTCTAGATACCCCCATTCGCTGACACTTCACAAGTGGAAACGAATTGATGAGCATCTTAAATAAGGAATACTAATAAAAAGTTCCGATTGTAACCTTGGTTGTCGCTTTTCGCCACCAAAGTGTCCTACCACAATGGTGGGAAAAGACAAATGGTTGTACATATGATTTTCATTACGCACACATCTCCTTATCACCGACAAGACAAGGTTCGTAGAGAATGTGCTCTTCCCAATAAGAGTACTTAAGGTGTGCGAAACCTTTTTTTCTTTCCTCGATAGTTAAATTCGTGGAATCACTGGCCACTACAATAGTTCACACAATCACACCAAGGAACTGCTTTTTGGGTATCCTCAATAGCAAAGTTTCATCCGGGAAATTATCAAGCCATCGAATATCATCTCCGCCCTTCCAACCTGATGATGGTCTCCGCTACTAAATTTTTCAAGGTCTTTTTATCTTTATTTCTACGCTAATTTCAGAATGTATGACCCACCGAATCAATCAGGTTTTGCATCTTCTTGGTCATCAAGCACTTAATGGCCGAACATGATCAAGATGCACCACGACTTTGGTCGCCAATCAAATACGCCTGAACTCGTTTAAAGCAAAGACGATGGCCAACAGCTCTTTCTCGGTAGTGGCATAATTCAGTTGAGCATCATTCAAAGTCCTGCTTGCGTAGTAGATCACCTGAAAGATCTTCTCCCGTTTCTGCCCCAAAACTGCCCCAATTGCATAGTCGCTTGCATCACACATCAGCTCAAATGGAAAAGACCAACTGAGCCACAAACGAGTAGAGTCGATCAATTTATCTTTCAACACCGTAAAGCCTTCAAACATTGGGAGTCAAACTCAAATGGGATCCTCCGACTAACAAGCAGATACAATGGCTTCAAGCAACCGTGAGAAATCCTGATGTAATCGGGTCTAGAACCTGGGCCGTGGCCTAGAAAACCGCGAATCCCTTTATCAAGAGGGTGGAGGCACCTTCAATTGCTTCACCTTTCGCCCGCTTCACTTCTATCCCTCTTGCTGATATCCGATGTCCAAGGATTACCTCAGACCATGAAATGGCACTTTTCCACCTGAGTACTCAAGTCAGGTCTCTTCACATCTTGCTAAGACAAATCTCAAATTTGCTGTTGTGACACTTGTCAAATGAATCTCCCACATCGAAATTGGCCCATGAAGATCTCAATCGCCTTTTTTCCACCATGTCGAAAATATGGCCATCATACCAACGCACTGAGCATTACATAATCAAGGGCATCCACCTGAAGCGAACAAAATTACTGTGGACAAGTGAACGCCGTTTTCCTGATCTTCGTGCAATGGCGATTTGGTTGTAAACTGAATATCCATCCAAAAAGCAATAATATTCATACCAGCCCGCTAATCGACGAGCATCCGACCAGAAATGGCAAGAGGAAAGATCTTTCCGGCGGCCTTGTTCGCTTTCTATAGTCAATACAAATTCTCCACCCTGGCCACCGTCAGATGGCAAGAAGATATTGTTTTTAGTCTTGATACGCTATCCCCCCCTTCTTTAGTACTACCATCGTGGCTTACTCCATGCACCGGTCTCGAAACGGGGTAAGTATTCAGCCATTTTAGAAACTTCTTCCAACTACCTCCTTCATCGTCTGATTCACCTCCTCGCGCTCCACCGAGGGTCATGACTATCTTCTAATAAAATACCTAAGGCATACACATAGAAGGGCGATCCCTTTGTGCCGCCTGAGACCATCCGAAAGGCTTGTTCACAGGATCGAAGAACCCTCAATAACTTCTCTCTCCATTTCCGCCAGGATGATGAGATAATTACGAAGAAGGTATTCTACTCCCTGTATTATTATCAATGATAGTAGAGAGGTTTTTGTTCCATCTTGGGTGGTTGCTCAATTGATGGAACCGGTTGTTTAGCCCCTTCGCCTAGCGATTCGAAGTATTTCCTTCTATCAAGGCCCAAAAGAATCCATCCACTTAACGTGATTCTTCCGCCTCACCAAAGTTCTCGTATATTGCCACTAGAAGGTCTCCAAAGGGTCAATGAGACCACTGCTGCATTAATTACAGCCTCTACTATATCAAATTGTTAAGCACTTATCACTTCACTGGTGTCTCATCGTCAATACATTGAATTTTACTTCTTCTTCAGACGGTTTCGCTCACCCTTCAGACATCAATCATTGCTCTCGCATAGAAAAGGTCTTCCCAAAGATAATCGATACTTTATCTTCCTCCATGTCTAAAACTATGAAATTCGCTGGAAAGATAAACTTGTTTAATTACTTTCATGACATCTTCTATTATCCTCTCGTGTTTCAAAGATCCGCTCCAAGCTGCAGAGTGATCAGAGTCTGACGGGCTTCTCCTAATCCCAAACGCCAGCATGGATAAGGGCATAAGATTACCGCTGGCACCCAAATCACATAGCGCCTCTCAAAATAGCATTTCCAATTGTGCACTGATAGTGAAATCACTGTCTTTGAGTCATGGTAGCTTCCTCTCAAGGATGGCACGTATTCTAAGCAGCTTACCGTCTCGGTCTCGCTAATCTTCTTCAGACAAATGTTCTTTCATGAACTTTACATAATCAATTGTTTCAGGCATCAAGAAATGGATGTTTATATGCACTTTTTGAAAAACATCCATGAACTTCGTGAATTGCTTGTCCAGTTTATGTTTCTCGAGACGTCAGGGGTACGGACTACATGTCAGGTCTTGTTTCACTAGAGGTCTCTCACGACCGCTTATCCTGTGGATCGTTTCTTCGACCGCATCATCTTCTGCTCGTCGTGACATCCTCGCTAACTCCATCTTAAGGAGTGGGGTTGCACTTGTGATTCCAATTTCTCCCACTTCGCAGGATCGCTTAACGTGCTCATTCTATCTCTTCTTTGGTTTAATATCAATTACTCTGTAGAACCCTACGCTTTTCAAGAAGTGTTTGCCATTCAGCTCCATTTGTGCTTCCAAACTCCTAGCTTGCCGCTGATTGTTTAATCAAGTTGTTTGTCGCTGCATGTTACTTTAGTCTCATTCATAAACGCGGAACGAAGTTAACATCTCGTACGAGCTTGCCCAAATCCAAATTTTCTTTCGGTGGTTCATTAGCCCTGGGCTCGATCAAGGCATTGTTATGATTGTTCCTCCATCCATACCCTCGTTGTTTTTACTGTTCGGTTCTGGATCGCTACCCATCCTTGTCCCCGATTCGATTCATAGTTATTACCCCCATACGGTCCTCACAGCCGTGATCGATTCTCGATTAAACCCTGATACGCACGAGTCGCTCCAATCGTAGGTTCTCGACCACATTCTACACCACTGCGGCCGCCTCTGCATTCGTCACAACTCCCACGAGTGGTCCGTATAGCATGTGCCGTTCTCGCCATTTAGTCGCTTAGTCACCGAAATACGATTTACCGCATTGTCGTAGGACTTATCATTCGTGCCACCCACTGTTTACCGGTAGCCTTCTCTCAGCCACCGATTGCTGTTGGTCGCGCATCTTCCAACATCTCATACACGCCCGGTCTCGTGGTTTTCTTCATCAATAATGATCCTCCACTGAGGTGACTATCATCGCTCTGGTCAGATTTCAAAACCATTGTAAAAGGCGTGACTTGCATCCATCTGGTTAGTCGATGGTGAGGACACTTCATAACAATTCAAGGAACCCGTCCATGCCTCACTGTGCTCCTCCCCTCTAATCGACCTAATGTATCAACCGATCTCTCGCACCTCAGGCAATCTTCAAGGTGGAAAGAACTCGGTCGTAAACTTTGTACCAATCTGCCCATGCAGTAATGAACTGCACGATCGTTACCAGTTGGTTCGCTCTATCCCCAAGCGTGAGAGTGGAATAACCGTAATCTTAGAGCTTCTTCAATATATTTGATGGTATCGCAAACTGAGGAAGTTAGTCAAATGCATGTCTGGTTCTCATGGAGTCCATGGAACACATTATGTCAAGATTTTGTACTGGTGGACTCCACTTCAATTCAAATCAAGCTGCTTGAATTGGCGCCGCCTCGATCGGCCCTCGCACAATCAAGTTGGAGGTAGAACGAACTCACTTAATAGCATGTACCACCAACTGGCCATGAATGGCCTAGCGCTTGATCGCCCGGCTTCTCTCGTGGTTCGGGCCTTTGTTCCACGCCTCAAAATCTTGTTCTTCTGTTTTCCATGACTACTGGAGTTCTACTATGTTCTCGCTTCTCGCTCAATGACGCAACTGCGGTAGAAGTCTTTCGTTCTGATCACACAGTGCTGATTAATTCGTTTTGCCGCCGCATGTACTCACTAAAGCCTCGCATCGCAATAACACACCAACTAACAAAACCCAACACAGTACTTGTAAAAATAACAACAATAAAGAAAATTTAATAATATCTATGTGCTTACTACTCTATATCACTTAAGCCTTTCTCAAGAACGGCGCCTAAAACTTCTGCAGTCGAAAAACGTATAAATGAATGCCTAAATGCGCAGCGCACGCGTAGTCCCAAGTAATATAGTGTACTAGTGTACGAGTATCGATCCACAGGGAAAGATGAATTGACTACAGAGATTCTGCTTTTTAGACAATATCTGAATAAATGATTCTAAGAGAGAATTTAAGTACTAACTGTAACTAAGCTATTGGTTTTGAGAATTGATAATGTGGGAGCCTAGGTTGAAATCTCCCTATCACATTCGATGGATTATCTCCCCAAGATGTTGTTATTCGATTGTTTATAACATATCCACGGGCGAGGTGATCTTGCCTACGATATCCTCTCTCGAGGTATATTCGCCTATTTCGTGAATAGAATCGAGTATATCTCATTCCCACCTCAGATTCGTAAATGCTTTAATGTTCAACTCAAACCACCTTCAAATTCTGGACATCTCTATTACCCGACCGACCAAAGGCTACTTCTATCTGCATCCCTAATACCCTTATCTCTCTAATCTCTGATCTTCGCAAAGTATGTTAATATTGGCCGTATATTATCATATAATTAACATGTGCATAGAGCAAGTATGTGATAAATAATAAACAATTGATTAACATGAAAGGTTAAATTTAACTATCGTCCGTGACAGGTTCGATGTGTAACCCTAGAATAAGTTTAGAACATCAGCGAAGGAAGAAATAAATATCTACCATGAAGAACATCCTCATGTGATCCAAAAATAATCACAAAATAATAAGGAAACCAATACAAAATCCAAGGAGATCCTTGAAGTCTCGTGGTCGCAGGTTCTCCAATCTCGCATCTCCGCCGCACGCTCTTTGATACCCTCGAATCCCGAGCCCCTCGCATTTAATGATATGAGATGCAGATTTTGATTTCACGCCGCGACGTGACGTCGCTGACGCAGTGCTGACTTCCTCGCATGCTCCTCATTTCTCCAAAATGGCTTCCAGGTTGTTCTTTCGCCTTCATCATGCCCGGGATTCCAAAACAAAAACTAAATAAGGAATCTAACACTAAAATTATATAATTAATGCCAAATCAACATGAAAATGCACGACTGACGCGAGTATAATCTGAGTGTTTTAAGCACTCATCAGATGCCGATTGGTGCATCCCGCTAAGTGGGTCATTAATAATTCACTTCAATTCGTTATGTCACAATATGATAACATTTTGCATCCAAATAAATGCACAAGCAATTATTCGATAATCATCCACTTTTCATTTCAAAACATTATACGATTTCATATTACCTTTCAATTGACGTATGCATATTCCATACAATCATTTCACATTTACATAGTAAACTATCAATACACTTGAAGTAAAGATAGAGGTTCAGTGAACAAACCGGTTGTCGCCTCGCTTTCCTTCCTTCATCTCTAGTTTCTAGTTAGATCTTCACCGGTCCTAAACCCTTTGCACTTGAAGCCTAGCCTTTTCCTTCTTTCCTTCTTACAAGATCTTGAACAAATGTGGAAGGATTTCAATAACAACCCTTCTCCTCCAAAAACCCTAGCTCCTTCCACTCTCTAAAAACGTTTTGCTCAAATGAGCCTCTAGACCACTTTTGGGTTTAAGTTCATTTTCTCCTAAGGCCATGATTGGATCTTTCCTCTTTTGATCTAACCCTTTTTTTTTTTTTTACTTCATTTAAGTCTCCTATTATTCCACTTTGCTCATTCATTTCTCAAAATTTCACTTAGACATTTACATTACCTTAGCATTTAAGCTTATTCTATTTTTTAACCGTTAGGTCCTCATTTTACCAATTCCAAATTTGCCCTTTTTACACTTGGGTTTATTTCCAAGTTTAATCATCATTTTAGCATATAACATTTAATTATATGCTCACATATTCATTTCACATTCCATAATTTATTTCCGCTTTCCCAGAAAAACCAAAGTTTGGCTCAATTCATACCCGAATATATAATAAAAATTATTATAAAATTTAGGGTATTTTGGCGCGGTAACTCTCCTCACTTCTAAGAAAATTTCACATCGAAATTTACCTTAGTTAAACATGTGAATAATTCGTTGTTGCCGTATTATTTCTTCCCTTTTCCCAAGTGGTTTCTGCCTGCTCTCCACAACACTTTGACTAACATAATCTTCTTGTTCCGCAGTTCTTTCAATTCACTTGTTAAAATCCAATCGCTCTTCTTCATACGATAAACTGATCTAAAGCTCAATCGTTTTGATGAGACTACATGGATCTAACCAAGACTCCTCAAGATTGAGACATGGAAAACATTATGGATCTTTCAAGTCCCAGGTAATGCTAATTTGTATGCCACTAGACCCACTTTTTCGACTACTTCATATGGACCAATGAATCTAGGGCTTAACTTGCCCTTTTTCCCAAATCTCATCACCTTCTTCCAAGGCGATACTTTCAAAAACACTTTCTCGCCGATCTCATATCGACTATCTTTTCTTTTCTATGTCAAGATATGTGATTTCGGGCCATCGATGGCCACTTCTTCTAACTTCTAATTATTTTCACTTTTCTTCGCCTCAGATCAAGCTCTGTGGCCAATCACTTTCTTTTGCTCAATTATGTCCAACACAATGGTGTTCTACATTTTCTTCCATATAAAGCCTCATAAGGCGTCATTCCAATACTTGATTGGAAACTGTTGTTGTACACAAATTCAACTAAAGGAATGTTTCGATCCCAACTACCCTCATAGTCGATCACACAACTCCTTAACATATCTTCCGCATCCGATCACTCTTCCGATTGTCCATCCGTCTCGCGGTGGAACACTCGTATCAAATTCGCCGAGTGCCTAAGGCCTCTTGCAATTTTCCCTAAAATCTCGAAGTAAAACTCGGATCTCGGTCTGAAATAATGGATACAAGAATCCCATGTAACCAAACTATTTCATTGATATACAACTCTGCTAACTTGTCAAGTGAATAGTCGGTTCTCACTGGTAGGAAGTGAGTCACTCGTCAATCTAGCCTACTACTCTACCCAAACCGAGCCTGCTTTCTCCCTCAGCCTCGTAATTCCTAGCCTCATTTCCACCCAAAGATTCTAATAGGCCATAATAACCCGAAGGAACTCGATGCTCGCCTTTACTCTTTGACACCAAACACTTGGTTACAAACTCGATATTATCTCTTTCATTCTCGACCACCGCACGACATTTTCAACCTTGATACATCTTGTATACCGGATGCGGATAGAAAAAGATCCATTGTGTACCTCGTCAAGTATGGCTTTCCTCAAATCATTACCATCGGGTACACAAACTCAATCCTTATAATACAAAACTCCATTTTCGTTCACTATAAACTCGGTCTCTTTATCATTTCCAATTTGACTCACTATGGCAGAAATATTTTCATCTCTCTTTTGTGCTTCTAGCACTCGGCCCAACATCTCCGCCCATATCACCCTGGGCCACTACTGCACCATCGCCCGATAATAAAAAATGGGCATTCAATGCTCAGCTTGCATCGACTTTCACTAAAGTATTTGCCACTGCGCTGGCTTTCCCAGGTGATAGTCAATCATACAACACATAGTCCTTTATCAACTCCATCCATCTACGTTTGTCTCGTTGCTTTCAAGTAGAGGGCAACATTTAAGACCTTATGATAAGTGTAGATGAAACACTTTTCCATACAAATAATGTCTCCAAATTTTCAAACACAAATACACCATGCTAATTCCAAACTATGTAGGGTAGTTTTTCTCATGTGGCTTCAACTGTCTTGAAGAATATGCTACCACCTTACCCTCTTGCATAAGGACACATCCAAGTCCGTTTAACAACGCATCGCTAAATACCACATATTCTTTACCGTAGTTCGGTTGAGTAAGAACCGGTGCCTCGGTTAAGAATGCTTTCAACTTATCAAAACTTATTTGGCACTTTTCACTCCACTCAAACTTTACATTTTCTAGAGCACCTTTTGACATAGGGGCTGCGCCATCGAAAACCTCTTTATCCAATCTTCCGTAGTAACCTCGCCTCCTCGTGAAACTACGAATCCTATAATATTTTAGTGGCTTCAATTCAACAACCACTTCTATTTTCTTTGGATTCACTCGGATTCCTTCTTTCAATACCATTTGCCTAAGAAAGGACACTTCATTCAGCCAAAACTGACACTTGCTCAGTTTCGCATACAACTGCTTTTTTCTCAAAGTCTTTAACACTACCTAAAGGTGTGTGTCGTGATTTTCCCGATCTTTTGAATTTACAAGAATGTCGTCTATGAACACTACAAAAAAATAATCCACATACGGTCAGAAAACACAATTCATTAGATCCATGAAAGCTGCTGGAGCATTTGTCAGACCAAAAGGCATTACAAAGAACTCGTAATGTCCATATCGCGTTCTAAACGCCGTTTTATGCACATCTGTATCTTTAATCTTCAACTGATGATACCTAGATCACAAATCTATCTTCGAAAATATACAGACCTCAAAGTGGTCAATAAATCATCAATCCCGGTAACGGATACTTATTCTCATCACAACTTAATTCAGCTTGTCTAATTAATACATAGCTGAAGTGTACCATCTTTCTTCTTAACAAAAAGCATGGGAGCTCCCCATGGTGATACACTCAGATGAATAAATCCCTTTTCTAATAGCTCTTGTAACTACAATTTCAATTCCTTTAGCTCCACTGGAGCCATTCGGTACGGTGTAATGGATGCCTGTGTGGCACCTAGTACAACGTCAATTGCGAACTCAATTTCCCTTGGTGGAGGCAATCCTGGCAACTCCTCCGGAAACACATCCGGATAGTCACTAACTGTAGGAACATTGGATACACAAGGCCTTGCCTTTTCATAAGTTAAGTAGGCTTCACATCCTTTCTACACCATTGTTCTAGCAGTGGGTGAGGATATCACATTAGAGAGGTGGTTTGACCTCTCCCCGATGAAAGTTACTTCATCCTCGTTCAATGTTCTTAAGGTCACTCTTTTCATTCTACAATCAACTATCTCAAAATGGGATTTAACCAATCCATCCCTAATATCACATCAAATTCCTCTCGGTTGATAACTCCTATCTAAGCTCCTAGAATTCATATTCACTTATTTTGATAGGGACAATCTCTATACACTCTCCTTGGTCACCCTCGACCCTATGAGACTTATACCACTCACTACTCATTCTATTAAGATTAACAATATTCGCGTCAGAGTCATGTCATCCCTTTATCTACAAATGCAATGTATGTCAAATAACATTTTCAAAATCCTTTTACAAACTCGTTTAGGGCCTTTTTCCAGAAACGCCTAAATTTAGGCTTTGATACCACTAAAATAACACCTGCTTTTTTCAAAAGTGTCACACCGAATCCTCGCCCGACCTGAATTAGATCCAAACCGGAAAGCCTGGTTTACTCTCCGACCATTTTCATTTATCTTATCAAAACATTTTTATTTATGTCATTTCATTTAGAAGCCAATTACGTCAAGAATTTATTTACCAGAGGGCACAAGGCCTTTTAAATATCATGAAACGTTGCAAATGATAGGCCCATAAACATTTTACATTTATACAAACATATTTACATTAAAGGCATTCTATGCCCTTCAAAAGGAGTACAAAAACAATGTTTCGGTAGTTTAATCAGTTTCATTTACAAAATATCAATGTGTTCAAGAATGCGATGTATGCTCATGTCGCATACATACTCTATATGCCACACTCTTTCATGACTCGCGCTTTGCTCTTGGCCTTCTTTCTTATTCACTGGAGCAATTTATGCATAGTTTAAAAAACTACACGCTTAAGCATTTTCATGCTTAATGATTCTATACGCCTTCTATCTAACAACATGCCTTATCCAATCATGCTTGTTACTCTATTTCACACAATGTATGTTAATGACATATGCTTATACATTTGTACATACTTTCATTTACAAACATGCATTTTAAATGCAACAATTCCTTCACAATTCAATTCATGAGATTTAAGCATATTGATGAGTGCCTAAAACACTCATGTCATACCTGTGTTTTCTTTACGCTTTAGCTTCATTTATATTTAAATACGCTTTTATAAATGAGATATCTGATTTGTTCAATTTGTGTGAATAGCAGGTGGAATGGGCAGTTTTTGGGAGCTTTTTGGGAGTAGAGAGCGTATGCAAAGAGGCCGCAGAACTGCTAAGTCCCACCTCGCGACGTCATAAAAATGAAGTCAATGAAGCGCCAACGTCGCGAGGCCAAACGCCGCGACGCTGTAACATCGCGACGCCAACGTGATTCCGCTTCCTCCATCATTAAAAGCAAAAAGGACCGTAATCTGCAGGGTACGTAGATTAATGCATGGACGAACACAAAGAAAGACGCAAATAACCGCATCGTGTTGTTGCATACCTGCTTTTGTATTTTTCTTCTTTTCTGAAAGACTGCAATGTTTTATCGATTGATTATGTTTTATATCCGAGTCCAAGATGTTCTAGGACTTTCATATCTAGGGTTTTGTTGAACCCTGTCACGATTACATGGATTAAAGATTTGGATTTTATATTATTCAATTATTTATGACTTGTTAGCATTTGCTCTATATCTGCGATTTATTTACATGATGATGTCTGGCCAACATTGGCATGATTTTGCTTGGTGTCTGTGATTGAGAGATGAGGACGCCCAGGGATCTGAATAGAGTGACCCTTGGTCAACTCGGTACATAGAGATATCCCGATTCCGAGGGTGGCGATTAAGGGTTTAAACATTTAAGCATTTCTAGCATTTGGTCAGGGGTAGATACACTCAACCCTCGTTTAGCGATAGGCGATGACATTCCCTCGAGAGAGGGTATCTCGTAGGCACGATCACCCCGTCATCGATGAGTCATGAATAAACTGAATAGTAAGTCTTTTAGATAGTAATCCATCAAGAGTGGTAGGGGGAGACAAAGCCCTAGTCTCCACAACACAGTAATTTTTTGAGAAAAATTGGATTAGTTTAATTGCATACATTGGTTAACTTGTCATTCAAAGTTTACGTCAGATAATATTCAAAGGCTAAACTCAATAATCACGCACTTATCCCCGTGGATCGATATCCGTACCCTATGTACACTATTTTACTTGATACCACGCGTGCACTTGCGCACATAGGCGTACATATTTTTCACAACACGCTTTCGGCCTATCACATACCAAAGCATGTACTCGTTTACAATCTCATTTTCACTTATCAAAGTTTGTTATGTCACCTTGACTATTCAATTTATTTTCACGACGGATTCCGCTTAGTGAATCCCATCTTGCGTATCCTTCGGTAATGTGGCTACCCATTTAGCAATTTCGGTTCACAATCATGACGGATGTCGATTGGTGCATCCCTCCAAGTGGGACATTTAGCAATATAATCCTTCCATCATGGCAGATTCCGATTGGTGCATCCCGCCAAGTGGGTCATCAATAATTCACTTCGATTCGTTATGTCACAATATGATAATATCATTTGCAATTCAAATAAATGCACACAAGCAATTATTTGACAATTCATCCCAATTTCTCTATTTCAAAACATTATGCGATTTCAGATTACCTTTCAATTGACGTATGCATATTCTATACAATCATTTCACATTTACATAGTAAACTATCAATACACTTGAAGTAAAGATAGAGGTTCAGTGAACAAAACGAAGATGTCGGCTCTCGTTTCCTTCCCGTCGATCTCGGTCCTAGGTTAGCTGAACTCACCCGTCCCTTAAATCCCTTTGCACTTGAAGCCCTAGCCTTTTCCCTTCTTCCTTCTTGCAAGATCTTGAACAAATGGAAGGATTTACACAACAATCCCTCTTCTCCTCCGAAAACCCTAGCTTTTCTCCTCTCCCACTCTCTCAAAAACGTTTTGCTCAAAATGAGCCCTTAGACCACTTTTTGGTCTTTAAGTTCATTTTCCCTCGGGCCATGTTTGGCTCTCTTTCCTCTCGTTTCTGTAACCCATTTTTCATTTAAGTCTCCTATTATTCCACTTTGCTCATTCATTTCTCAAAATTTCACTTAGGCATTTACATTACCTTAGCATTTAAGCTTATTCTATTTTTTGACCATTAGGTCCTCATTTTACCAATTCCAAATTTGCCCTTTTTACACTTGGTTTATTTCCAGGTTCATTCAATTTCTCATTTTAGCATATAACATTTAATCATATTCTCACATATTCATTTCACATTCCACAATTTATTAGTTTTCCCAGAAAAACCCAAGTTTGGCTCAATTCATACCCGAAATATATAATAAAATTATTATAAAAATTCTAGGGTATTTTTGGGCATTACATTCACTACCTCTTAATTCATCATAATCTAAATCACCTCTTTCATTGTCCTTTTCAACATGAGATTCTAGAGGTGGTACTACCCTCCTTAACTGTGAATAATCACATCAACATACAAATAAACTTTGAGTCCATGTTTCACAAAAATATAAAAGGAAAAACTTGTATATTCATAACATATATCATCCTTACCTCAACCAATCCATAAGAACCAAAAATATTTATTTCAGCTGTTAATCGTTATTTTACTATTTGGTCGTGTCAAACCGAGCACCATGGTCCCCGTGCTTCAACATTTACAGCAGGTAGGTACGTCTTACTCATATAGAAAATCTGAGTGACAGTGTTTAACTCATTAGACAATATTGACAGCTCTAATAACATAGATTAATAGATAAATGATATAAGGAATCAACTTCCTAATGTACTTGGAGGAATAACATACATCTCTTCACATATCTTCTGTTGGTTGCTTTCAATTCCTGTATGTCATCTTCTAGATAGTCAAGCATGAATTTACCCCAATTTCTTGGGATTGAGACATCAATGTCCCATATATAATCCCACAAGTCATGCATTCCCTCTAGTTTACTATTGGGTGCTAAAATGGTGGCACACATGAATATGAGGAAAGTTTTAATAAATTCATCACCAACAAGTAATGAATCCAGTTGGAACTCCAAATATTAGATTCTATATAACCGGCCCTTCGCAACCCGCCTTGGATGAACGAGCACATTGAGGCCGCGAGATGGAATTCCCATGGCAGCCTTGACATTCCCTATTATGACATCTACAACAATTGAGCTTGCCAATCTAATACGATGGTATGGAACATCGTATGCATAAATTAACCATTGGCATAACTCATATCGGATCTCCTTTACTGCTAATTGTAGCAACCCACCAAAGCACATGGCTTTGATAGCTACAACCTTAGCAACTGGTAAGCCTCTCACATTAGCCAAGAACTTAGTACCAGAACATCTAGACTTGGGTAGAGCCGTCTACATTAAAAAAATGCAATGAGGGTCAATATGATGTGACTCAGTAAATAAATTATATGAATACAATAGTAATGTAAAATTTAATCACCTTTTGTCGATCTTATGGGACTTGTTGTTTTCCTTTTCTTTTGCTACTCTCCAACATGGCACATAGAATAACAATAATCAATAATGGAATAACAATGTAATCTATATGGTAGTACCAGATAGTACCTCCAATATGTTATGGTAGTATCCCCATAATATGTAATGGTTCTACTATTTCTAAATATGTAGCTAACCAATCTCTTACTTCATTACAACTATAAACTTAAAGTAGATGTTTGGTGGGGGTACTATAAGTATGGTATTTGTAAAATCTCACTTTGGTAGCATTAGATAGCAATTTAGTATGTTCTAGCAAGACCCCTGTATGTTATGGCAGATTCCATAATATGTAATAGTTCAACTAAATATGTAGCTAACTAATCTCCTGCCTCATTACAATCATAAAAGTAAAGTAGATATTTGGTGGGGGTACTATAAATATAGTATTTGAAAATCAGTTTTGGTAGTAATAGATTGTACCCCCAGTATGTTCTAGTAATACCCCCAGTATGACATGGTAGTACCCCCAAAATATGTAATGGTTCAATTGATCATCAACAAAATCATCAACATTGTGTCCATTAAATTCTATCACTGCACATGCATGCTCGCAAGGTATGTCCGACATTTTCCAGACCTAACAAGTGCAAGTGTGCTCCTTGATGTCAACATTTAGGATTGAAGTACCAATAAATAAACCAAAGATAGACTCACTGAATGGGCTGACTATGTATACCTCGCATTTAGCTATATTAATTTTCACTTTCTGATCTATTTTTAGCCCTATAGATACCTTCCATTGATTGGATTCGGCTTTATGCATAACAAGCATACCACCCAACTAAGTCATGTGCTCGATTAAGAAGCTACAAATAGAGTGATGTTGATCATCTCTTAACCAAGCCTTAAAAGACTCTGCAAAGTTTGTTGTTATTTTGTACCATCGTTTCTTCGGGGAATTTTAACATGGCCCAATGTTAAGGTTCATTTTACTCAATCCAAGTTGATAATGAATCATTATACATACGTAGTTAATTCAGGTCAGCATTGTAATCGGTCTCCAATCGAGCATAGGCAATTTTATCAAGCCATTACAATGCATTTTCCTTCACCTTGTTCCCCCTTGCCCTTGTGTTATACTTATTGAAAAAGCTACTGAAGTTCTCCTTCAAATGACGATAACAATAGACATGTTTCTCTCCTCCAAAACCTCTTATACACAACACAGAAGACCCAGGTGTCTGTCCAATAAAATAATCACATCCTTATCCCCAATGAGATTATTTAAGTTTTGTAAGAACCAATTTCAATCTTCATAATTCTCGAAGCTCATCAAACCATACGCTACCGGGAACATGTTGTCATAGGCATCATAAGATGTTGTCAAAAAGAGGGCACCACCGTATGACCCACTCATGGTGTAACACCCCGAATTAGACCCTAGTAGTTTATGATATGTTTAGGGTATAATATAAGTAAAATTTGCATTTTTGCAGAAATTGGAGTATTAAGGGTAAATTGGTAAATTGCTAATTAAGGACCCAAGTGATGTAAGATGAAAAGATTATATGCTAAGTTAGAATAATGATAAGTTGATTTGAAAATAATAGAGAGATAAAGGACCAAATGTAAAGGCTAAGGAATTAATCCAAAGAGAGGATAAGGCCAAACATGGCCTTATGATAAAAGCAAAATATCTCATTTTTGGGATTATCCATTTTAGGGCTAAAGGAGAGCTAAGGCACGGTTTTGGGAGAGAATCCATTCTAGTTACTTTTCTCCATTTATTCAAGGTTCTATTTAGCTCAAAGAAGTAGAAAAGAAATCAAGGTATGAAATTCATGTTTAGAACTCTCATATTTGTTATATGGAACCTATCTGTATGGATTTGTTGGTTAGGAAACCCTCATAACTCTCTCTTTGCTTATGTTTAGGTTAGAAGAACCCTATCTCTGTATAAAAGTCAATTTTGTTGGTTTTAGTTTAGTTTTGTGGTTGGTTTTGGGTTTTGGGTTTTGGGTTTTGGGTTTTGGTTGGAAATTTCGGGTGAAAATAGGCAAACCTAAAGAAATTACAGGTGAGTACCGGTACTGAAAGTTGAGTACCGGTACTCAAATTTGTTTTGGTCTAGAGGATATTGAGTACCAATACTGAAAGTTGAGTACCGGTACTCAAAGTTATTTTTGGTCCAGAGGATATTGAGTACCGGTACTAAAAGTTGAGTACCGGTACCGACAAACAAGAACCGCATGCAGTCGAGTACCGCATCAAAGTGAGTACCAAGACCGAAAGTCGAGTGGCAATTAATATTCAAAGTTGTTAAAGGTCCGGGAAAATTCGCCCTACTATCCTGCTGTTATGTTCTTCCGTTAATTCTAGCAATCATCCATTGGATTAATGAGGATCCTAATAAGTTAATAAAAGAGTCCGTACATGTATACAAGTGTATGTAAAATTGCTCTTAATCTTGCTGCCACGGCAAAGCTTCGCTTCATCTCGGTAATCCTTTCGTTAGGAAAACATTGTTTCTTGCCCTGTTATTTGCTAATGTGATTAAGAATAAAATAACAAGCTCAAAAACACATACAATTGTATGCCTATCGAATACTGGATAGAGAATGAATAGGCACGTCTGTTCATCGCGACATTACTAAGATTGCATACGACACCTCCGCTACGTGGGCACGCCTCTATTCGCTTCGCACTCCGCTTAGTGCTAAGACACACTCGCTACGCGGCGTGCACGCCACCGATCAATGCCAGGTACTCTTGCTAGTGCTATGGCACTTCATGGGCAGTACGTATTGTGCTTCGGCACCTATTCGCATTGTATAATACACCGTACCCACAGGCCAAGGCCTCTCATTCATTGTTACTGGTCTATACAGGAAAACTTTTGTATGATATGAATCTGAATAATGAACAATAAGGAAGCATAAGTAACGCTTCGCTTCGTTTCAGAATGTACCTACTGATACCTTCAGATAAGATCTCTCGCTCGAAACCCTACGAGAGATATGAAAACTTTGTTATATGTAAACTCTAACATATGCATTATGTTATATGTATCCTGTAATTGTGGACCACATCAAGTGGTCATATGTGTGTTATCTCTGCTTCACACTGGGTTATGTTTAGCATTTATTAAGCCATCCGCAGAGTACTAAAGAGGACATTCGGGGTATTCCGCATTCGATAGGGCCAACACAACAATATGAGTCCACCTAATGTAGGCTTTTTTATTTTGTTTTGGAAAGTAAATGTAAAAGTTTTTGATAATAGTGGAATTTGTTTATGTACGAGTAAATGGGACTCATGCATGTATATGTACAGGACATTTTAAACACCACTATGGTGGTAGTTTCACAAGTTTTATTTCATTATGCAATTATATATGAAATAGGCCCACCAATGTCAGAAAATTAGTTAAAGAGTTTCAGTCCCGTGCCACACCCCCTCTCTTCTCCTAGGCGAGGGTAGGGGCGTGACAATTGAGTGGTATCAGAGCATAGGTTTAGGCATTTTTGGATTATTAGAGCCAAGGTTTAGGCGGTTTCTATAAAAACTTATTAGGTTTAAAAATGTACCTACATAGTACAATGTTGATCTAATGCTGATGTCCTTGTTTTGTCTATTGTTTAGAATGGACCAAGCCCAAGAAGATGTGGAAGGAATAGCTAAAAGCGTCAATCCATCTATATCTGGTCCATCTAGGTTGGATAGAAATGATCATGTGTCAACAGAAGTGTTAGTAAAAATTTCTCAGGATATGGCAAGGGTCTTACATAGACTCACGGCCCCAAGAGCGCCCATCAATTCTGTAAGAAAGCATGGAGTGGAAGTGTGACGCCCTAAACCCGGGGTCCTGTCGACAACCCACAACCTCGCGAATTCCTATGTATTTTGGGTAATCCAATACCACATTGTTGTGTCCCATTTATCGGGATCCATATTTTCACAAAAATCGGGCAGGACTTCCTTTTTTCGGGGAGCTCTACCCAATATACAACCTATATAACAGTATGTCCATGACCCATCTAGGGTCTCAACAGAAGTAGTAATGACCACACTGGGTCCATATCCCTAATATATAACTATATAACAATAATGAACTTAAATATAGTCCATAAGAGTTTGATCACTCTAATCTCTTTACCGCAATTACATAAATTTAATTATTTGCAATAGTCCAAAAGAATTTAATTACAATTCTTTTATTCAAAATACTTTTTACAAAAGTTTTATCAAGGCCATGTGTTGGCCTTCTTCACAATCACAACCTCGTCTGAGCTCCGTTCACCGGTGTCGACCATGTACCTAAAAGGGTGTCCCACAATGGGTTGAGTAATGCCTAGTAGCGATAACTCCTACCAGGGCTACTCCACACCTAAGTTCACATGCAATGCCATTTAACACATTCAAGTAAAACATACACAAATCCTACTCAAATGTCTACATGCCATGGATGAGAATGTGGACTCACCCCATCCATGTCCCGAGTCCTCGCACCGACTTCCTCACACATGCATACGCTTGCTGTGAAAAACCGTCATTTATGTTCCATCACTATCATTTTCCAAAAACAAGTTTTTTTTTGTTTTATAAATCAAAATCCATTGGATAAAACTCCGATATTCACTTGTTTTTACTAAGTCTCGTGTGTTTTTGTGAGTAGCGACTCTGTGTGGTCTTCAAAGTGCTTCTGATGCCTTCCGATACTTTTGCGAACTATCATTGCTCGATCCATATGTCTAACCAAGAATATCGAGTTTTTTACCCGAGGGGGTATCTATCCCTTCTTTCTATAGCCAACACACGTATTTTTCATTTCATTTTTCTTTTATGCAACCGTGAGACTCATTTTAGACATTGTCCTATTTTACCGAGCCCACCATCGAACACCAAACACAGTGTCGATCTTTACCATGCACTCACACCCATGTCATGCGATGTCCTCGTATGGGTCGCAATGCAATGTCATTGCATGTATCTCATGCTACATGATCAATGAATGCCACATGCAACAATACAAATCATACTTCATGCCAAATATCATGGATAATCATATTTAATACATATAATTTACATCCATTCAATTCAATATGCTTTATCACACATATTTCAACATGCTTCCACAATCAATATGTGATTCATTCTTCATGCAATTACAAGCACACATCATACCAAGCATCAATCATATACGCAAAGATAACTTTGTATCCTTTACCAATTGTGGCATAAACAATGCCCACAATAATCCACACGAGTCTTTGAAAAGATCAGGAAACACCCAAAATTGTAAGCACCAAACTTCATTCACTGGCATATGGTTAAATTCTAGACTCAAAGAGATTTTCATAGAGTCCAAGAATGCGTAAATCGGAGTTCGGACGAGAAAGTTATGGTCTTTAAAGTTGAAGCTGTCGATTCATAAGGGTGTGCGAAAATTGTTCAGAACCCAAAACCAAGCACTACACCCACGACCAACCAAAACCACAACAGTCCGGGTTCAGTCTTGGGACTGATCGTCCATGGCTACGGGCAGGTTGGATGCCCAGCCACGCCCAGTCGTAACCAAGGCTACACACGGGTAGCCAAGAGATCCAGAATTTATGTCTCAAAATACTGGATTCGGTCCTTGACCATCAATAAACACAGCCCTAAGGTTAGAGCTAAACCAAAATGGTCCTTACATGGCCCTTAGGCAAGAAATAACTAGTGTAGGAGAAACCCTTACCTTTTGGAACGTGAAAAAACCCACAGTTTCTGGTACCCACACTTAGCTCTCATCGCGTGGACTAACTTTGTCTCTTGGCCCGAGCGTTTCGACTGCCTGTTAGCTGAAGATTGCGAAGGGAAGTGTCGTTCCTTTTTTTTTTTTGTTCCCTTTTCCATTTTACACACTACCTGATCCTTTTTTCTTTTTTTTCCTTTTTCTCTTTTCTTTTTCTTTCTCTTTTTCTATTTTTCCCTTTTTCTTTTCTTTTTTTCTTCATTCCTTTCTTTCTTCTCCCCTTCCCACCGAATTGTTTGCCTTGACTTGATCTTTCTCTTCTCTCTCTCATGGCCATGTGTCTTCACATGGTACATCCATCATGTGCCATGTGTCACCTTTTCCATAGTCCATGTGTCACATGGACACATGTTCTAGGTGGCACTCTCCACACACATGGCTCTCATGCCATGTGGCACCACCCCATGTGTCACCCGACACCCGGCACCTCGAAAAATATAAAATATCTACCATCTCGGAATTCAACGAAATTCTACTAGGTAACTAGATTTCGCAAAATGAATTCAACGGTGAAATTCATTTCATCATCTGAGATCTAGAAAATTTCCAGATTCTCCACCTATATTATAGCA
The DNA here is from genome assembly GCA_016808115.1 of Tetrastigma voinierianum. NCBI lineage: Eukaryota > Viridiplantae > Streptophyta > Magnoliopsida > Vitales > Vitaceae > Tetrastigma > Tetrastigma voinierianum. The sequence continues at coordinate 144,659 of JAEQBH010003058.1, read as the reverse complement.
GCAAATTATTGTTTTTTCATTTTTAAGAAAAATTGAATTTTTCCCGGGTTTTACAAGAAGAATTCCATGGTACAAGTTTAGAAGAGTTTGATAAAGCCGAGTTTTGGCTTGAGAAATTACAAAGAGCTTTGGAAGAAGTAAAATGTCCACTTGAACAAATGGCCAAATGTGCGATCTCATTGCTACAGGTGCAAAATTTTATGATCGGGTGGAAGCTAGTTCTAAGAAATCCATCGCTTTCGAATAAATTCCTTATGACTTCTTTATCCAAGAATTTCGCATAAAAGCATGTCACCGATGACTATAAGGAGACTACAGGAAGCAATTTAAATATGCGAAATAGGGGAATCTAACAAGCATGGTGTATGGAAAGATTTATGCCTCAATAAGTACACTTAATTAGTCCTTACGAAAACTTTCCGATGTAGACAGTTTGAGGATTGCCTAAAGGAGTTGATAAAAGGTACCTCACGACTGTTACATCGTTGCAAGTAGTGAATTTTTATCAGTTAGTGCAAGTAGCAATAAAAATAGAGAAACTTAAATGAAGAAAGCTCAAGAAGAAATCCGGGAGAGAAAGATCTCAGAGGTGGTTCATCTTCCCGTAAAGGATCGAGAGTCTCTGCGAACTAGGTACATGGTTCAACTACAAGAAGTAGGAGACAAGGTCCTACTATGACACAGGGTTTCGATGGAGGTACTTCTACCGGACAAGAGGAAAGACCTAAATGCCCGCACTGCCATAAACTTCATCTTAGTATTTGCAGACGGGTAAATGGGGGGTGTTTCCGATGTGGAAGCACGAACCATCTTATAGCAAATTGTCCGCAAGAATCAGGGATTTCTAGAAATCCTTAAGGAAGTAGTAGAGTAGGATCAAATGTGCCTCCATCGATGAGTGATAGAGGTAGAGGGTGCAAAGAAGAAGTATTGTATCAGAGACAGTAAATCGCCCTACTACTACAACCCTAGCTCGAGCTTTTACTATGAGAGCTTGTGAATATCAGGATGCACCAGGGGTGATTGCGGGTAATTTCACTATTTATAACATTGAAAGGCATGCTTTTGTAGATCCGGGTTCTACACATTCTTACATATGCATTGAACAATTGAGTGATAAATTGCCATCAGTAGAACCTTTAGCATATGACATGCATAAAGCACAACCTGGGGCATAGTGTTAGAGTCAACCGAGTGTATAAGAATTGTCCTCTAAAGGTCCATGATAGAGAGTTTCCAGTTGACCTAATTGCTTTACCCTTCCATGAATTTTATTTGATTTTGGGAATGGATTGGTTATCCAAACATCAAGCTATAGTTGATTGTGATAAAAAAAATAGTACTGCTTAAATGTCCCGACCATAAGTAATCAGACATGTAAATCTAGAAAATATTCCAGTGATAAAAGAATTCCTTGATGTGTTTTCGTAGGAATTACTAGGTTTGCCACCCGAAAGAGAAGTAGATATGTCTATTGAAGTTGTATAAGGGACGAGTCCTATTTCTAGGGCACCTTACCATATGGCTCCAACTTAACTAAAAGAGTTGAAGACCTCAACCACGTGAGCCTGACAAGGGATCTGCCTTACCTAGTGTTTCACCCCGGTGCACCCGCTTTTGTTTATCAAAAAGAAAGATGGCACTCTCCGGCTGTGCATTGATTACTCCATAAATAAATAAGATAACAAAGAAGAATAAATATCATATCGAGAATAGAAGATATTTTCGAACAATCAAAGGGCAAGTGTCTTTCTAAGATAAACTTGCGACGGATATTATTGATGTCTTGAAACAACTTAGAACCGCCGTGATATGGCCATTATGAGTTTTTAGTAATGACATTTGCGTTGACTAATGCACTGGTCGTATTCATGGACTTGATGAATAAGGTATTCCACCCTTATTTGAATCAGTTTGTAGTGGTATTCATAAATGATATTCTGGTGTATTCTAAAGATGCACAAGAGCATGAACAACATTTGAAGATAGTGTTACAGATCCTGAGAGAGAAAAGGTTGTTTTCCAAGTTAAGTAAATGTGACTTTTAGCTTAAGGAAGGTAGCTCGAGCCATATCAGATCCTGTAGAGGCATTAGAGTCGACCCCGCAAAATCAAGCACTAGGTGCTGGAAACCACCTTTCAAATGTAACAGAGGTGAGAAGTTTCTTGGGTTTAGCAGGGTATTATCGACGGTTTGTAAAAGGATTCTCCGTCATAGCATCCTCACTTACTAAGTTGCTCCGAAAAGGAGTAAAGTTTGTTTGGGATGAAAAATGTCAATCAAGTTTTGATCAGTTAAAGAAAATACTAGTTGAAGCACCAGTGTTGACTCAACCTACTTCAGGTAGAGAATACTCTATTTATAGTGATGCGTCCAAAATTGGGTTGGGATGTGTATTGATGCAAGATGGAAAAGTGGTGGCATATAGCCTGCATAGCTTGAAACTACATGAGAAAATTTTCCCAATAATATTGACTGAGTCGCGCCGATAGTGTTCGCTTTGAAGATATGGCGACACTACTTATATGGTGAAAAATGTAGGATATTTACAAATCATAAGAGTCTTAAGTATTTGTTAACTCAAAAGAAACTAAACTGGAGGCAATGTTGGTGGCTAGAGTTATTTAAGGACTATGATTGCATAGTTGATTACCACCCAAGAAAAGCTAATGTGGTGGCAAATGCTTTGAGTAGAAAAATGATTTCTGGTTTGTCCCTGAAAGAATGTGCATGAAGATTTGAGTCTGATGGAGCTTTGTTAGCTCAATTCAAAGCTACACCCGAGTTGAGGCAAATGATGATTGAGGCTCAAAAAAATGATGTCAAGTTACAACAAAGTGTACAATTAGTCATAAATGGAGACTCGACTGATTATTCTATAGAAGAAGATGGAGGTTTGTATTACAAGACAAGATTTTGTGTACCAAATGTCCCGGAATTGAAAAATAAGTTAATGAATGAGGGCATAGTATCCACAACTTTTCGATTCAGGTATAATTTCGAGGACGAAATTCTTTTAAGGGGGGGGGGTAGAGTTGTAACACCCCGGATTAGACCCTAGTAGTTTATGATAAGTTTAGGGTATAATATAAGTAATATTTGCATTTTTTCGGAAATTGGAGTATTAAGGGTAAATTAGTAATTTGCTAATTAAGGACCCAAGTGACATAAGATGAAAAGATTATATGCTAAGTTGGAATAATGATAAGTTTATTTGCAAATAATAGAGAGATAAAGGACCAAATGCAAAGGCTAAGGAATTAATCCAAAAAGAGGATAAGGCTAAACATGGTCTCATGATAAGAGCAAAATATCTCATTTTTGGGATTATCCATTTTAGGGCTAAAGGAGAGCTATAATGGTTTCAGAGAGAAGCCATTCTAGGTTGCCTTTCTCCATTTATTCAAGGTTCTATTTGGCTCAAAGAAGTAGACAAGAAATCAAGGTATGGAATTCATGTTTAGAACTCTCATATTTGTTCGTATGGAACCTATATGTATGGATTTGTTGGTTAGGAACCCCTCATAACTTTCTCTTTGCCTATGTTTGGGTTAGAATAACCCTATCTCTATATAAAAGTGATTTTTGTTGGTTTTAGTTCAATTTTGTGATTGGTTTTAGGTTTTGGGTTTTGGTTGAAAATTTCGGGTGAAAAGAGGCAAACTTGCAGAAATCACAGGTGAGTACCGGTAATCAAAGTTGTTTAGGGGATATTGAGTACCGGTACTCAAAGCTATTTTTGACATAGAGGATATTGAGTATCGGTACATAAAGTTGAGTACCGGTACTCAAAGAGGTTTAAGATTCAGAGGATGCTTAGTACCGGTACTGAAAGTTAAGTACCAATACTCAAAGTTGTTTAAGGTCCGAGTACCTGTCTTGTCTGCTTTTGTTATGTTCTTCCTCGTTAATTCTAGAAATTATCCATTTGATTAATGAGGATCCTAAGTGAATGAAAGGGTCCGACATGTATACAAGTGTATGTAAAATTACTCGATCGCAAGCCTCTCAAAGCTTCTTTGTCTCTAACTCAAGGTTGGGCAACATTGTTTCTTGCCCTTTTATTTGCTAATGTGATTAAGAATAAAATAACAAGCTCGAAAACACATATAATTGTATGCCTGTCACAAATTGGATAGTGAATGAATAGGACATCGCCTGCTCAAGCATGACGACACTTACATTGTGCTACGATACCTTTGTTACGCAGAGCACGCCTTTGTTCAGTTCTTCGCACTCCCGCTACCGCTACGACACTTTTGCTACACGGGCGCCACGTCACCGATCGCGCCACGGCATCCCCGCTAGTGCTACGACACTCGCTACATGGGCGTACATGTATTGTGCTTGGACACCTCTCGTCAGCACGCATGCGCACCTTCGGTACCTATTGTGGATGCTAGCCCTCTCATTCATTATTACTGGTCTATACAGGCAAACATTTATATGATAAGAATGCAAATAATGAACAATAAGAAAGCATAAGTAATCAATTCTTCTATGTTCTCAGAATGTACCCACGGTACCTTCACACAAGACTGGCTCAAATCCTACCTGACATAAGAAAACCTCGTTATATGTAAACTCGACATATGCATTATGCTACATGTATCCTATAATTGTGACCACATCATGGTCATATATCTGCGATTTGTTTCCCACTAAGTTATGTTTAAAGTACGTGTTTCATCCGTGTAGGTACTAAAGAGGACATTCGGGGTATTCTGCATTCATCAAGGCCAACAAAACAATAGTAGTCCACCTGATGTAGGCTTTTTTATTTTGTTTTGGAAACTAAATGTAAAAGTTTTTTATAATAGTGGAATTTGTTTATGTACGAGTAAATGGGACTCAGGCATGTATATGTACAGGACATTTTAAACACCACTATGGTGGTAGTTTTACAAGTTTTATTTCATTATGCAATTATATATGAAATGGGCCCACTAATGTCCGAAATCACCTCAAAGAATCTCGGGCCCCATTCCACGCCCCCTCTCTTCGCCCAGGCGGGAGTAGGGGCTTGACACATGTGGGATGAGTCAATAGCAATGACTGGCCGACATCCCCTAAAAAACTCTATAATGGACACTTCATAGGCAATAAAGAGTAGTTGAAAATGACCATCACTAGAGTGTGTCAACTCTACAACTGATCCTAGATTACATTTTTTTTATTTGCTCACACATCCAAGGCAACAATTTATAGAAATTCTTTGATAGGCAATATATTCTCTCCTTAACCTTTTCCTTAATATGTCAAGCTTGTTCGTAGGTCAAAAGCATCCCATGTTACTGAACAAAGTTTGTACCAATTTGTCGTAGAATGTATTTGGGTATAGATCGAATGACATCATCAATAACCTTCGAGGCTCAATTACATCTAACTAATGTTGAGAATAAACAACATCATCAATAGTATGTCTATGCTCATTTACTAAATGTGACTGAGACAACATGCATCTGACTCCACAAGAAGTCAAGTTATCTTCTAAAGGCAACCATTTACTATGCATATAACAGTCATGTATTTAAAGCAATTTCTCTTATAATATTTCCAAAATCTCCTTGCTATAGACATCAGGTACATAGCATCACGAAATGCATCCGCATTTGGGAACGTTTTCCCACTAGCCATAATTTCAATTTGGAATCGCCTTGAATTTTATTGAACCACATCAACTTCCACACCATGAGACTCAATAAATTGTGAGGAATTTGTTGATACGTCCATAGACAAATTCAAGTTCAATGGTATATTTCTCTGGACGTGTCCAGAATTAGAAGAAACAATAGGCATTGGAGGATCACTGTTAACACATCATACACAAAATTAATGAGTCCATGTTTCAACAAATATTATGTGAAGTTGTATTATAATCACATTTTAACTAAACTTAGTATACCTTGAAGGTGGTGGGATGACCTCAGGTATTCGAACTCGATTATACATAACAATAAATGTCATTGAATCTAAACATTTTCCTCATTTTTTCATCATCTTTTGACAGTACCAACATTGATGGATCAAATTTACATGAGTACTACATTTTCACTGAAGTTGATTCAACCTTCATCCTATCTCAAGTTATTGAAACAAATTCGACATATGGAATATGTATGTTCATGATTTCCGTGATGACTCACAATTTTAGATGAAATCGAATCTACTGCCTTCACCATTTCCCTCAAAGAAAGCATACAAACGAGCATCTCTGCCTTCCATCTTCGTCTAATCTATAGATTTAGTTTCACACAATTTCAATGACATAATTCATTAGTTACACATTAAACACAATCCTTTAAGTTATGTATGTTATGGTGGTACCAATGCAACAAAGGATACAACTAGTGTGGTTCTAACAATGTTTTATTATGGTAGTATCGGGTAGTACACTCAGTCTATTATAGTAGTACACCTAGTACAAAATGGTAGTATCTCTAGTATGTTATGGTAAAAGCATTTATCTTATTAATCCATATGAATTGCTTGATTGATTAGGTACTTCCAAAAATTGAAATATGATGCTAGTAAACTATCTAAGACATGCCAATTGAATGACTATAACCTTAATAGAATAAAAACTTAGATAGAAATATGGTGTTTTAAGGAACCGTATGTAATGGTAGTAACAAACTGACTTCAATGAAGCACATTGCATCACTGTTTTGACCAATGTTTTATTATGGTCAGATTCGAGAAAATAAATTCGAATACCTATGGTGGTATTATACCTTATGTTGGTACCCTGAGTATATTATGATAGACCCGGTAATGCCACCATAATGTAATGGATCCACATAATATTTGGGACCACATTGGGGGGTGCCCCATGCTTTTTACAGGCCTACCTTCATCCAATAAAGGTAATACCTAAACCACATCACACGATACTTGCTCAAGCTATATCCATTAAAATATTGACTATTTTAGGTAGAACCCACAACTTGGTAGTACCTCCATCCATCACATTTACCATTTGATCAAAACATAGTCAATTCCTAATAAAGGTAACACCTTTATTTACAAAAACCAAAAAAGAACAACCGAAAATGCCAAAACAAAGCTATATTTACAAAAACAAATAAAGAACAATTGAAAATGCCTAAACGAAGCTATATTTACAGAAACAAAGAAAGAATAGTTGAAAATGGCAAAACGAAGCTATAATAAAACTTCACAAAACAAACTGATCACAGTTGTCGGATTGAGATAACATAGAGAATCGTTGAAAAAATGTTAGCAATGACAGGTACTTACCTTACTTCCTTGCATTGAAAGAGGGGAAAATGTGGAAAACAGTAGAAAATGTAGGGAAAAAAAAGCTTCCTTTCCTTCGTCTTTGTTGTGTCAAGAGGTGAAAGATGTGAAAATGAGACCAAAAAATGCTTTTACAGTGTGAGGGGAGTAATGGGTTATCAAACAGTTAGAACGGGGGAGGCGAAGACGAGTAGTCCAGGGGAGGGGAGGGGAGGGAGAAGACGTTGATTTTTTTTACTTGTTTACCATAGGGGTAGCTAGGCATAGACTGTTCGGATAGGGGTAGTTTTGGGTTATTTTTTACAATAATTACTTTTTTCCCTAATGACAATTACTTTTTGTAAGAATGCATTGACCAATGCAAAATGAATTATTTCTTTCTATTTTTATAATATTTGTCTATTGATATAGACAAACATAGTTTTCCCAAACAAATTAAATAAAAGGATTTAAAAAAAAAAAGATTAAATAAAGAGATAAACAATGTGACTATGTTTTTTTTAGAAAGAGGGTGGTACTTTGGCAGCACTATGTATTGCCTGTCTCTCTGTTATCGTGTAAAACAAATTGGTTAAACTCTTTGTCCAAAAAATCTCAGTTTATAATTTCTACTGATGAACAACACTTCAAACTTTGGGCACAAAAATTCTTCTTACTAGTCTTATTTTTTTTTTACTTTAATATTGAATACAACTCATTTAGCTTGAATAAGACTTTATAGTATTAAATATTAAATCGTTTTATTTTTTTACTATTGTATTGAGCATTAATATTTGCTATTTGTTTTATATGCTTTAAAATCAACAATATTACTTATTTGTATAATAACATATAACTATACAGAGAAATATTTGATTTTTTTTTTAAATAGAAATATTTGTTAAAAGATCTCAACTAACTCAAAATTTGTAAGTTTTTTAATTTTCCATGTTCTTCTAAGAATAACTCATAATGGATAAAATGTTCTTATCATTTCCACATTTACATATATCTTAGAAAAGAAATGGTTATTTTCTCCTAAAAACAAGTGATTTTTGCTTTTCAAAATTTATATCAAAAATGAAATGGTTGATTGGATTTCCAAAATTTAGTTTTTAAGAGGTCTTTAATCAAATCACTCCATAATATTATTATATTTGAATAAAAACATTTATATAATATCTAAACAACATATTTAGCTAAAAATCTTAAATGATAATTTATAATGATGAATATTCTACTATTATCATTCTTACAAAAAATAATTATTTTATTTATTTATTTTATGTAATCTAAAATATAGCTACATAGTTAATAATTTAAAATGATAGATTGATGAAAGACATGAAACTGTAATTTAAAATACTTCTTTATTTTTGAAATATTATGTGTGAATTTTTAAAGATTTTAAAAATTTTTATACTGATTATAAGATGTGGCTTTTAAAGTTTCAAAAATATTTTGGTTTTTTTTTCATTCAAAGAAAATTTCAGAAATTGAAAAATAAGTTAAACAAAAATGAAAAACAAACTGTCTAAGTATATAAGCAATTTGTTTTCAGAAAAAAAAACCAAAAAAACAGATGCAATTCCTTTAGGCGAAGTGTTGTTTTTTTGACACACAAATATAACTTGGTTTAACGCTAACATTTAATAAAGATGCTGATAAGTTGTTGTTTTTTAACATTTATATTAGTAGGGGAATGTATTAAATTAGAACTTTATTTATTTCTGTTCTTCATTTCTTCGCTACACTTATATCGGTTTATTGAACACTCAGCTTAATGGCTTCAGCTTTATTTCAATCATATGCGTTTCAGACAGCTTCATGATTTATTCCCGCCGCCCGATTATGATGGAAAGAAATTTTTATTATTCTTTATTTTATACTTTAATATAAATAATCACAATTATAATATTTTAATAAATACTTATGTGAAATTCATCATATTTTTATTTTTTATGAAATATAGTACTTTAATATAATAAAATAAAAAGCAATATAAAAAAATAAAACAAAATCAAACGCAAACAACTGTGGCTTCAGACTAAGATCTCTGTCCCGCCTGCTTAATTTTAAACGGCATGTGTTTCTAATCGAAAAATAACAGCCGAGCCGATGAGGCTGCCCGCCCCAAACCCTCCCATCGTTATCCATAAGACGCTTATCATACTCTTCACGTCAAGAACTATGAAGCTTTATTTTGAAGTGAAGACTTTTTCTTTTCGAATAAAATTCAAGATTTTTTTCACTTTTCTTTATTCATAACTTTTTTAAAAATTTTAAAGAATAAAACATGAAATTTAAAATGTCAAAAAACAAATACCACCTTAGTATTTTCTAAAAACCAAACACAAATTTAAAAAAAAAATTCCCACGAAGGTGCATGATTCTTCGATGTGGGAGGGAAGCTGCGTCCAAGAAGGTGGATGAGAAAAAAGTTCTCGTTTTGAAGTTTATGAAGTTGTTTTCACTTTCACGACGGATATTGTTCTGTGTTGGCAGATGGTCGACTGCATAATGCGTAAACGACGAGTCGGTCGCGTGACGCCATGGATCCATGATCAATGGGGCAAAAGCTACTTCGATCTTATATTTTCAACCGCCTGTAAGCTTTGTGAAGATTCCAAGATTAAGTTAAATTTTGATATTTTCCTTGAGAGATCAGACACCGAATTTATTTGTGCTGTAAGAGAAGATCGGACATTTCAAAGGCAGGTATCAGCTACGGTGGCGGTTAAGAATGTCTCTATTTGTCATCTTCTAGATTACCATATACCGACCTACTCTCCTTCTTTTCCCCTATAATAATGAATGATGGTTATTATTAAAGAAAAACGCATGCTTGGAGAAAAGGTTAACTTAATTTATTTCCAAATCATCCCTGCTGACATTCAAAATTATCAAGACAGCCATGCATAACCTCACATCCAAGTGATTCAACTGATCACTCAAGAATCATGACGGAATGTGGGAGGATCAACTAACATCTGTAATATCAATATACAGATTTACTGATCCTGAATAGAGGGGGTTAAATTCAAATTTGTGATTGCATTTCATTTTGGTAAAATTTACATTATTTTTATTGGTCTGGTGTTGATTGAGTTATTCCCTTAGGGTTATAAACGTTTCAATTTTATTTCCTTAAAATACTTTGTACTTTTTTTATTTTATTGCAAGAACTTATGGTTAAGAAACTTCCTTCTAAGGGTTTCTTTGGAAAGTAATTAATGGACAAGTTTTTCCAGGGTTTTTATAAAACAATTAACGGACTAGTTTCAACTTGTGATTGTTTTTAGAGAGGAAACGTCAGGACAAGTTTGATGTTGACAACTTTTTGACTCTCTGGGCTTTTTTAAAATATTTAGTAAAAGGAAAAATATTTTTCAAATAAATGATTTGTAGTCACTCCTAAATTCTATAATATAGTTTTTATCACGCTTTATCTAAAAAAAATGCTTGAAAATACATTTTCAATTTTAAAATTTAATATAAACCTAAAGATATCTTGGTACAAACTTTCATACTTAAAAATTTAAATTTATATTAAAAGTGTTTTTTGAATATGCATTTTTTAACTTGTTGAAATATTATACTTAAAGTGTCTTTTGGAAGCAAACACTCTTCTGTATACTAAAAATTTTCTTAATTGATATTAATAGTGTATTTTGAAGAGATACTTTTTAAAAATACAAAAAATTTTAAACTTTGTCCTACATGTCAAGTTTAGTGGAGAAAACTATACTATACTTAGGATTAGTTTTCAAACCACACTTTTGCAATATTTTTTTTTTTCATTGACTAATTATCTCATGCCTAACGTAAATACTGAACTCAAAAGGCTAAAAAGAAAATAGGAGGAAAGAAAAAGAAAGAAAATAAGGATGAAAGAAAAGATTGAAAGGAAAATTATTTTTTCCTGTTTGGTTAACTAAACAGTAGAAGGAAAATTTTTAATGTTATGAACTATATAAAATTCTTGGATTATTGATTTTATAAAATTGAAGAAAATAATTTTTTTATAAAATAGAATATCAATTAATCTACGACACCCTAATCCCTGGGTATCCGCTGGGACAACCCGTCAACCCACTTGAAAATCCCGCCCATATCACAAGACACAACACACGAGTCAAATTGGCCATTGCCTGCCACATCATACTCATTTATACGAACCAATTATATGGTTCAAGAGTTGATTGACGCACACAAACATACACACAATTGAGAACTTAATACATGTTTTACATAACCAATTAAAGCCACAAGCTCTGGCTTTCTTCTCAAAACGGTCTCTAATGAGGTCGCTCCCGACGCTCCTTGAGATCTAAAATAATATTCTCGATTGCGCGAATATCACCAAGAAAATAATCACCCCAACAAGTTATTTCACCCAGCGCACATGCAACGATCAACGAACTTACACCCAACAAATGACGCTGATCCACTGAACGTCTACGCCCAATTCCATATCTAGAGTCCTCACCGAATCCTCACACCGCTTTCAAGCCACGATGAGAAAATAACATTTAAAACAAAAGTTTTGTTCGAAAACACTACCGAAGTTTCTGCAAAAACAAGGACTACCTCCAAGCCTAATTGCTGAGAACTGAAACAATCATAGTCTCATCCAGGATCGCCCAAACTGTAGCGCACCACAAACCCACAACCCGTGAATAATATTTGTGGGATGTCGGGTACCTAAGCACTCCTATTCTGACGTAAAATCGGGCAGAGTTCTCTTAGATGCAGCTACTTCCAAATACAAAACCTATCCCAACAACTGTGGTCCACATATGAATAAAAATGAGTAAAACACAGCCCCCCGAACTGGCTATCAGAATGTAAATATATCCTAAATCCAAAATATACTACATGTTCCAAGAAGCTTTACATTACCTTAATTCAACACATATTAAAATTCTACCATCTCAATACATGTTATACAAAAACCAAAGCCACAAGTTCGCTTTTCTCAAAACGGTCTCAATGAGCAGTCGCCGATCGCTCCCTCCTCCCCAGACTAAATATCGATCCTCGTATCAGACGAGGGGGCCCAAGAGGTGATAATTTCACTGGTTATTTCCCCACTTGTTGCAGACATGTGATGATAAAATAATCATATCTAAGAAATTTCATGAACCTACTAATGTCTACATGACTAATCTTACGTCCGAGTCCTCACCGACTCTCTTTTACGACATATGCTCTAAGTTTAATATAGTAGAAATCACACAAAACAAAGCTATTTGTTCTTGAAAACACACACCAGTTTGGTAAAATATTTAACAACTCCTCCTGAGGCTAACTAATGGATAACCCTCCGAAACAATTCATGGCCCCTCCGACGTGAATTGTTGGACAATCTCAGCCACATTCTTCAAAAATCTTCCGTCAAATTCTCTTTCACAAACATTTTCATTTTTTTTGTTTCATTTACGTCATGCACTCACTCCTAATACGGTGTTTCCAAAGGTATATGAATGCATGATAATTCCAATAATATTCATGCTAATATATCTACATGCATATATATTAACATAATTAAATCATAAAATATGTTATATGCAATTTCATTCAATTCATACCCAAAATTAGCTCACATGATAATTAACAAACACTTCCAGCAATTTAAATTCTTGAATCACTCCTAACAAACACATTTCACAAAATATTTCGTGGAACATTATCTCATGAACAAGGAAAACCTCTCGTTATCAGCTCACTTATCACACAGATTTTCTCCCACCCATCTCAAAGCTTTGAGACCGAGATTACGCCATAACAAGCTTAACATTTCCTAACCATTTACATGGCTGTTAGCCAAAGATTAACACAAGTAGGAAAAGATCCCTACCTCTTGGAGTTGTCGGAACTCCACCAAATCAGTGCCCACACGTAGTCCTCCCCGCGTAGAACAACTTTCCTTCTTGCTCCGTCGAAACCGATCATCCGATTATCGGAATCCTGCAGCTTCTACTCCCTCTCTCTAAAATCAACCACTAAGCTACTGCATCTCACCTTTCGCCTGCTTGTGTCTTCAATTAGAGAAGATGACACTATGCAAGTTTTTGTCTTATCCATTAAAAATTCAAATAATACCATCCATGTCCTCAAGTCTTGGATTTTTTACACTTTGCACTATCTATGCCGTCCATTTCCATCATCTCTCTAATCTTGCAACATGTGTCATAAGAGTACATGTTATAGGTGACTTTTGTCACATCACATGTCATTTTACTCAAGACCATACTGAGCTCGAAAAACGCAAATTCCGATCACCCGACCGACGAAATTCGACGTATAATGCTAGATTTCATGTAGACGATTCCAGCGGTTCCATTTCACATCCGAGATCTAGAAAATTTTGATTTATCAAATTACCGCTTTGCCCTTTTCCAAAAAATCGAATTTTCTTGGTCTGAGATTCTTTCTTTAGGCAAGGAATTTCGTCTCAAATTTCGTGACAATCACTCTTCTTAGAAACACATGCATAACGCGGTACTTACCATGCATGTAACCAGTCATCTAAGCACTAAACCATCGCACTTCATCCCTAAACAAGAAGGATAGGCCCGCATCATGTTCCTCGCACCCCACGTTGTCTCCCCTCCACGCCCACAAGGCTGCCATAGCACCCTACCATTCACTGGTCAAGGTCGCAAAACCTGATCCCAAGCATCCACAACCCACACCAAATTCCTCCTCAAGGTCCCATCTAACTCTAATTCCCCTCTAATCCACTACATGAGCTAGATATGGTATACCAGAGCATGGAGATGGAAATACCCCGGACACCCATATAGCTGGTCAGAAGCTAAATCCGGTATCGCCATATTTGTGCTTCACCTCTCATCTCGGCGGGCTTCAATAAACCCCGGCTGAGGAAGCTTCCCATGCTTGTCAACTTGGACCACTTCCTTCTCCTTAGGCATCAATTCAAGAAGATCGTGATCACCAATCCCAACTCTAATTTTTTTGTCGACGTTTATCAAGATAGTTTTCTACGCCTCTGCCGCGAGAAGACACCGCATCAATCTCACCTCCTGAGGTGCCCCACAAGATCGCACCAAAGGACGGAGCTCTCTCACTCTCGGGTTCCAATATATCGGTGACTAAGATAGGGCTTCCTATAATGTTCTATATTAGCCATCTGTGATACTCACCTATTAACCCAGTATAGAAAATTCCACTAAGGGAAAATGCCCTCCCAACTACCCTTACGATCCAGACGATGCTCACAGAGCATGTCCCCAACACCCGTACAGTCCCTCTCCGAACAACCATCCGTCAGGTGGAAATTGTACTCATAGTCGGCCAGGAAGCTCATAGTTTGGAAACTTCTTCAAAGTGCACAGAAACTTCCGGTCTTTATTCACACTATGGATACCGGTAACGGCGTAGCCGGACTATCTCATCAAGAATCCGCATGTAATCCTTCCAACGCGGAAGGTTATCCGCGACGTGGGTTAGAAAATGTGCCGACTGCGAGTCGGGGTTCACTATCACCATACCGCGCCATGTTTTTGCAGTTCAGGAAAGTGGTCACAAATCCATCGTGACGCGCTCCACTTCCACCCAGCCACCTCCAACGGCTGGAAGTAATCCTCTGCTGGCTTCGTAGTTTCAGCCCAACATGCCGACACGTGAGACATCGCCGGTCAAAGTCTCTACGTGTCTCTCATCCCCGCCTAAGAGGTACTGCGACGAAGATCTTGATACATCTTCATGGCACCTGGATGCACGACAAATCGAGAGCAGTGAAACTCCCTAAGAATCTCCTCTCTCAAATCGGTCAACTGGGGAACCATTACCCGTCCTCTATACCGAAGACTACCATTCGCGCAATGATCCAAATTTCGTCACCGTACTCAACCATACCCTGCATTCCCACCTGACACTATCTCTACGTCTCGCCCTGGGACTCAATCACTCTTACTCGTGAGACCGTGCAGCTACTAAACTCCCCAACGTACCATGTCTCAAGTCACCGCATCAGCCAAACCCGTCCCACGCCCTCGGCATCCGCCACTCCCGAGAAGCCGTACCAGCCAATGCTCCCCGTGACTTCCGACCGAGTGCACGCCCACTACATTTTCCTTACCAAGATGGTAATGCAGCGAAATCACAATCCTCAGGAACTCCATCCATTTCACGCTGCCCCATCAGGTCCCGCTCAAAATATATTTCGCACTCTGGCGGCATGACCACACCTCGAACTCCTCGCCATATAAGTGTGGCGTCACCAAGGCGAAGACTACGCCCGCCAACCCATGCTGTGTGGGCAATTCCCACTCATGATTCTTCAACCCCACGTGAACCATAGTTACCAACCTCCCGACCGCACAAAACACATCCCAACTGCCCGGTGCATCACAATACACCGTGGTACCCCGTCCCCCGTCCGACTATCAAGATAGGAGCCGTAGGCTTCCTTTCAACTCTGAATGCCTCTTCGCATTGGTTATCCCAATCAAACTTGACCCCTTTCCGTGTCAATCTCGCCATAAAGCGCTAATCGAGAAATCTCAATGAATTCCGTAGTACCCAGCTAATCCCAAGAAACTACGTATCTCAAAGACCACTTCGGCCCTCCCCACCTCATCACATCCCCTCGACCTTCTGTGTCCACTGGGACACGCCTGATGGTAACACCACGTGTCCCAAGAATCTCACCCCAAGAAGACAAAACTCGCACTTATTGAATCCTGAAGCACAGCTGATGGTCTCTCAATAATTGTAACATAATCTCTTAAGTGATACTTTATACTCCCACTCCGTTGGGAGTAGATCAAAATGTCATCCACTAAGACCACGAAAACCCGGGATCTGCATAGGTTGGGGAATACCCTATGCATGAGGTCCATGAATACGCTAGCATCATCAATCCAAAGGGCATCACTGCCAACTCAAAGTGCCCATAACGCCCTAAACGCCGGCCTTGGTGATATCCTCGTCTCTAACCCTCAACCGATGGTAACTAGTGAAGGTTCATCTGGAGTAGACTCGCGCTCCTCTCAACCGATCAAACAAATAATCAACTTTCTGCAATGGGGTACCGATTCTTGATCGTGAATTTGCTCAACTGTCAGAATCACGTACGTACGAAGGGTCTTGGTCCTTCTTTTCTTCGCAAATAGACCTGAGCGCCCATGGTGAAGTGCTCTACCTAATAAACCCCTTTGTCCGCAGAGCTCCTCTAGCCGGACTCAGTTCCTACAATCAACCTAAGTACATCCTACGGAGTCACATAGACGGCTAAGTATCGTGGTGTAACTCGATACCGGGTCTACCACTCCTCTGAGGCAAATCCTGTGCAGCTAATCCGAAATAGACTCCGCAAAATACTGAGGTAGATCTAAGTCCCGCCCCACCTTGTCCTCTGTAAGGTCTTTCTAGTTTCCAACCCGCCACCGCCCTCGACACTTGACTCGTGAAACTCAAGCTCGGGGGCAAAATATCATGTTTATCCCCCTGAAATATAACATTAATACCGTCCTACGTAGCAGAATTTCTACGCCACACAATGATGATTACGCCAGATGCCGTCGCTATCCATCCTAAGATAACGTGTCGAACTCTGACATGTCCATGACCCTCAGGTCCATTGTGAGTAAAATCCATGAGATCTCTAACTCACAACCATGACATATCATCCCTATTCTCGCCCTTATCCCTAGGGGAGAACTCACATACAAAGACTCCTCTATGGTCTCAACCTTTAAGCCCAACTCTATCACAACTGATGCAGAATTGAATGAATGCAAAGCACTAGAATCAAATAACACTCTTGCCCATAAAGCAGATAGCAAAAAACGTGACTCGTATAACCGGCTGGACTACCGACCAAATTTCTAAGTGGTGTGATAGAGCAGACACGCTCGAACTCCCCGATGTGTCACACTCCCGATTTCACGATGTGATTTATGTTATTTTTACCATCTGTTTTTTTTTTTTCACATGAGTCCCTAACATGGTGACTCTTTCAAAATCCAACACTTTGCATAAAAGCGGGCTACCCCAAATTTTTACACACCATATATATATCAATCCCAAATTTCCTCAAAACATGAGTCCAAACTCCACTCGAGTAATCGCCTAGAAACGTAATTAAAACTCAACCTGTGTCTCCCAAAACAGAGGATATACGATATCTCGCACCGAGGTAATCCTCACGAACCCAAGACTATTCACTTACACTCGATCAAAATAATATTTACACAAAATCCCAAAACTTTCTACAAAGTGTCCCAAACTAATAGCCACAAGCCAAATATACAATGACCCATGATCGATATGAACTGTCCAAAATATACAGTGTGAACCTCCACACAACACTAGATGTTCCTCAAAATGTATGCCCAACCACCAAAGATGCTAAGGTCGACGCACACCCTCAACCTCCAAAACCTCCCGCAACAAACCTCAAGTCATGCACTGGTCTCGCACTGCATCTAAGGTGGAGGAATAATGGGGGTGAGTTCACAAACTCGTTAGTGAATCCCATAACAAGCCATGCTTATAAAAAACATTTCAAAATACAAATAATTCAACACATCTCAAAACATGAGCATTTTCACTAATAGGCTGGATGTGGAAACAAATGGATGCAATACTACCACCATCTGAACCCTCATCGCTGACTCTCGGGGCTTTCACCCGTGACTAGCCGATCATCCCCGAACAACGACAAATTGGCCGGGACTTACTACCCGTGGGACATGCCCACATCCCGTATAACGACAAATTGCTGGGACTTACCACCCGTGATGCCCACATCCCGCATATCCGTGACCTTCCTGACTACAACCTGGTGGACTAGTCATAGTCCCGTGTCCACTACATCAATCCGGACTCTCACACAGTCCCATACCCATGTCATGCTTTAAAACAATTTCACAAAGCATTCACCCACATGGATATTTAAAAACATCATGTACCAATTAATTCAAAGAATTCCATAGATATAAAAATATACACATTTATATATATCATTAGAAAATCACACAGTTCAAGCATGGAATGGTACAGAATTTCGTCAAACCATGGTATAAGCAGGAGAAGGTTACAAGATCCCCTACCTTCCTGGATTCAAAATCCACAAGTCTCTAAGGAAGTCAAACCGAGGCTACTCCAAAGGATCCGGCATCATCAAGTCATAAGATTTCTTAGCCTCAAACAATCCGGGTTACATAAAAGTACCCAATTGGTTTATTACTACTCCATCACTCGAATCACACATATTCTTATACCTACAAACATAAACCTTGATCCTTCAAGAGCACTCTCTTTTACACTTACAAATATCACGAATAATTCTTATTAGGGTAAATGACAAACTCGCACACACAACACTTTTACCTTGTTTCAAATACCCTATCTCAAGACCCCCTTTTTTCTTTTTTCTTAACTACCATTTTGACTAAAGAATACACGCTTTTTGTTCACTATGGTCTTCCGACCAGAAGTTCTCCTATCTCTTAGCTTTCTCTCCATAGCCTCTAAATCAGGTCATTCTAATTTAATCAAGAGTTATGGTTTTTACACTCTGACCCCCCCGAGACCATTTCCCTAGTGAATTTAACTGTGTCCTCACTTCCAATCCCATTGACGAAATTATGGGAACAAATGAGCCATAATTTTGGCCACACTTTCTTCTTCATGAAGTTACGCCCCCATGTGGCTACTTTTGAGAGGGATTTTGAATCACCCATCTCGGGATCAATATAACTCAACTTATGACTAAAACAGAACTCCGCTTCCAACATGGACAGACCAGATTTTACTTTCAACCTCAAATTCAAGGGTCTTATGGTAGGATTTAGTTCTCGGTTACTTCTATACATTCAAGGGCTAGGTTCGCTTCTTCTCCAACTGTAATCATCCAGCCGAGTTCTTGTAGCCAACTTACGTCAATAAGACCGCTACGGGTCATGGTGCCGGACAAAGACCTCCTGACACACACACACACACATGCCATCTTCACAAAACTCGCCTTACAATTTAGGTCTCCACCAAACACACCTTTCATCAAATCTGTGGATTAGGATGCAATTCCCAACAAAACCCTAGAATATAACCAAAGTCCATAAGAAATACAACTAAGGCCTCAAAGATCATGTTTACATACCTTAGTGAACTTTTTCCACCAAAAACCAAGCTTTCCTTCAAGCCTTTTCTCCTCCTTCTCTCTAGCTTCACTCTAGAACTCTCTCCTCACTTCTAAATTTCCATGCACTTTCCACTTCCTAGCAAGAAGTTGGTCTAGCATCCAAACCAAGAGAAATTGTTTTACTGGGCACACGCAAGCTCTCTCATGCACTTGCTATGTGTCAAGATCTCCTACCATGATATATATGAGGTGTCGATGCCTCATGATGCCACATAGCTCTCACAAGGATATTACACTTTAGTCCCTTTCTCTCCACTAACAAGTTTTCTAAAGTGGTCCTTCAACACATACTTAATTACAAACCCTAACAAAACCATCTAAACTTACCTAATTGCATAATCGACCCACATGCCATAAAAATGCAATCTAACACACTTTTGCAAATCCTCTAATTAAACCAACCATAAGATGGCTAATCTTGATCACAATTTAAAATATCATAGTGGCATAAGTTGCATTTGCTCCCCACAAATCCTACTTGAATATAAAAAAAAATATATACTGTGTGTTACATGATGTCCCCGCTCTATGGACTCCTGCCCTCTACCTGCCCATAACCCGTCTCTGGGCCCGTCAGGTAACGGAGGTGCCCGTGCGTGTCCCGAGATCGAACCGCCTCCGGTCTGCATCGAGCCGCGGAGGAATATAATTGTATCTCCTCTCCCCGTCCCATCGCCGACCGGGATCGGCACGTCCCTAAACTCGATCCGTCCCTGGGCAATCCTCCTCATATGTCCAAGGCGGCAAGATAGCACACCATCCGCCCACCGACCGCCAATCCCGATATGTCCCCCGTCCGATGGCCGCGACTGAACCCCGTGAACTAAGCCCCCCGCTCTTTCCCAAATTAGCGGAAGATCGACTCTCCTTTCTTCTTACTACTAACACCCGCATCCCGGAAGTGCCCGAGCACCCTCTATATCTCTCATGGTCACGTCCCAACCATGGAGTCCATGTTCGCAAAGTGAGTCTGCTAATCCTGCCTCAAATGGACAACTTCAACCCATTCTCGAATCTCCTGACTTTAGCCAAGTCTGTGGCGATGTAGTCATCAGCAAAACGGGCTAGCTCCATGAATTTAGCTACATACTCCATCACAATATCGCCCTTCGTTTTCAGCTCTAGAACCTCGAGCCTTCGCATGCCTCTCAAGTAAAGATCCGAAAAATACTTACCTAAGGAACACCTCGGAACTCGCCTATGTCATCAAGCTCTTCTCTAGGTCTCAGAGGTCTTCGCCCATTTCCACCCATACTCTGGTCTTCACCCTCTAAATTCTCCGGAACAGCCATCTAATCTTGGTCATGTCGTAGGTAATCCATAGCCTCTAACACCTTCTCGAATCTCGCATGAACCAATGGTCCCGCCACCTCTGGATCTCCTCCCTCGTTAATGCCCAGCATGATGTGCCCCGAACCTACGGAGGTTACCTACCTCCCCCGACTACCCGGGCCGTGACTAAAGATGTAATAAAGAAGAATTGCAATACTCCACAAATTTCAATAAAGGTCCTACTGGATCAACATCGTGGTGTCGACCAAGACTCCGTGACACCCCCCACGTCCTCTCACCGACTAGCCATCTACACATGTCAAATGATTGCCACTAATGCAAGATCTCTAAGGCATAAACACGTACCTAGACACTATTCATATACAAAAAATATTTCATACACAATGTCCATGCATTCATAGGAATTGCAAGACGATAGTTCAATATATCAAATCAAAATCAACAACAAAATTTTATTTTTGAAAATTTCATTTTAAAAGATTTTTATTTGATTTGATTTAATTTTTTTTTATTTCATTTTTTTTTTGAAAAATTTTGTGAACAGTGTTCATGAACAATGTTCATGAACAGTGTCCATGGCCTAGGTGACCGTAGACGCAGCTCCCGCTTGCAAGATCGCAGTCTCCGGGTCGTGCTGTATCGCGACATGCTTCGCGCCACGCCTCTCGCCTCCCTCATGATACAATCAATCAGATCGTGACACGCCCACAACCAGTCACCATTGTCACGGATCAAAGACCAGATCACGACGGCCAAAACCCCGTTTCATCTCTTCTACCCCGTACGATGGCAATTACTACAGTATCAGCGACACAACCACCATCCAAGTTTTCACTGGCCACGACATAACTGACAGGGTCGGACACACTCCCTACCCAACTCGGCACGCCTTAATCGGCTATGTCACGATACACCTATCAGACATGACCCGCTTGGCAAGAGTCTATCTGGCTGGGTTAAACCGTTTTTCTTCACACATTTTTTTTTCTTCTCTAATTCCAGCTACTGGAAAAAAAAAACTACCCAAAAAATATATATACACATTTTTTTTTCATTCTCCAGTACACCCAAATAAATTTATAAAAATTTATTTTGTCCATTTTTCTTCCAGTTTTACACACTGTAAAACCTTAGAAAAATTTCTTCACATAATTCATTTTTTTTTTCATTAAATTTTGGACTATTTGCCCAAAATTTCTCAAACACTTGTTCTCACACTAACCCTAGTGTTCAACATTTTATTATTTTCCTATGTGCTATTTACCTAAGTACACAATTCACAACAATCACACAATCACATAAAACACAGTGCATGTAGTGTTCTAATCCTGTCCCGGGATTGTCTAGGTAATCACATACCTAACCCTACATCGAGCTACTAAGTGGTGATGTTCTTATAACTTACGACCATGGCCTAAGCCCAAGTCCATCAAGCCCTAGGTTTTCATTTACCTAAGCTCTACACCCATCGAGCTCCCAAGGTAATCGTTTACCTACTCCGATACTAAGTCGCGGACGCTCAAAACCGGGTGTCCGCTGACAACCGGCCAACCCATCTAATACTCGTGGATGCCTGCAACCCGACACCATTCACGTAAAACGCGTAGCCCCTTGCACGGAGCTCTACCCAAATACAAAACCTATCCCAACGACCACATAGGGTCCACATATGAATAAAATGAGTAAACCCGGCCACTAAAGCCCCTCGCATCAATACTACAACAAACATAGTCCTTAACTAAAATATACTACATGGTTCAAGAGTTTTTACATTACTCTTAATTCAACACATATTAAAATTTACCATTCTAATACATGTTATACAAAATCAAAGCCACAAGTCGACTTTCTTCTCAAACGGTCTCTAATGAGTGTCGCCTTCCCGATCGCCCTGCACCACAAATAGCTGATCCCCTCGACAGAGCAAAGCCAAGTAAAGGATAATTTCCCACCGGGTTACTCCCCACCTAAGTGCACATGTATCGGGCAAACAATCACATTCAGCAATTTCATGAACCTACTGAATGTCTACATGACTAACTCCATGTCTCAGCCCTCACCGACTTCACATATGCTCTAAGCCGAATGTGAATAAAACTCGCCGCATTCAAAACAAAGGCTATTTGTTCTGAAAATGACACTACCGAGTTTCGTGAAATATTTGACAGTCCTCCGAGGCGAATATGTCGATAGAACCTCCTAAACAATTCATACCCCCTCCGACGGAATTGTCAACAATCTCCCAACACGATTCTCCGGAAAATCTTTCGTCGAAATTCCTTTCACAAACATTTTCATTTTTGTTTCATTTCATGTCATGCACTTACTCCTAATTTTCTAGGGTGCCCTAATGCATATGGAATGCATGATGCCAATTCCAACACATTCATGCTAATATATTCACATGCATATATATTAACATAATTAAATCACATAAAGCATGTTATGCAAATTCTCATTCAATTACACCAAAAATTAGCTCACATGGGCTAATTAACAAACATGAGCAATTCAAATTTTGAATCACTCAACTAAACACATTTTCAATAATAAAAATATTTCGTGAAGTCACTTATTCAATCGAATAGTGAAACCCTCGAGTTAATGTCATTTTGATCACACAAATAGTATTCTTTCCACTTCGCTCAAAGCTTTTGAGACCAGTTTACTACCAAAACAAGCCTCGTAACATTCTAACCATTTACATGGCTTTTTACCTAAAGATTAACACAAGTAGGAAAAGATCCCCACCTCTGAGTCGCTCTAACTCCACCAAACCCGCCCATGTAGTCCCCACGCGCCAAGTAGAGCAACTTTCCTTCTTGCTCCGTCGAAAACCGACGGTTCGATCGGCCGGAATCCTAGAGAGAAGTCACTCCCTCTCTCTCTAAAACTGAACCAGCCAAGCTACTGCATCCCCCAGCCTTCTGCCCGTTTGTGTCTTCAATTAGAGAAGATGACACTATGCAAGTTTTTGTCTTATCCATTAAAAATTCAAATAATACCATCCATGTCCTCAAGTCTTGGATTTTTAACACTTGGCACTATCTAAGCCATCCATTTCCATCATCTCTCTAATCTTGCAATGTGTGTCACAAAAGTACATGTTATAGGTGACTTTTGTCACATCACATGTCGTTTTACGACACCCGATACTCGATGCCTCGAAAATGATAAATTCCAACTGCTCCTCGAACACCGACTTAAATTCGACGCGTAGTCAGATTTCCTCATGTAGACGACCTAACAAATAAGTTCATTTCAATATTCGATCTAAAAAAATTTTGGATTTTTACCGAAATTACCGTTTTGCCCTTTTTCCGAAAATCGAAATTTTCTCGAGTCTTACATTATCCGAAGTGATATGTTGGACCATCTCCCAACCCAATTCTCCAGAAAATCTTCCATCGAAATTCCTTTCACAATCATGTTCCATTTTTTATTTCTTTCATGTCATGCACTCGCACCTAATTTCCTATGGTGCCCCGGTGCACATGGGATGCATTATGCCATTTCCAAACTACTCATGCTAATATATTTACATGCATATATTAACATAAATTAAATCACCACATCATGTTAACACATCAAATTCCATGCATCAACGTATTAAATTCCACCCAATTCAAGCCATTCATCCTAGCAATATTTCATACCAATATGGACGTTTTGTCCAATCAATGCACCGGATCATAATAAAGATGCCTAAACAAGCTTGACGCCCGCGGGCGCCCCACTCACTCAAGCAAAGCTGAACTGAAATCCACGTCACGGCACTTAAAAGTACCAAATTCATAATTTAATGGCATAAATTATCACAGTTGTCGCCTAAATGTACCGCGGACCGCCCAAACTGCTCTAAAATTCCTACACCCGTTCCAAGTTTTTTGGGGGTCCGATCAAACGGCCACTCACGGCCTCAAATCAACCAAACCATTAACAAAACACTTAAATAAAAAATAAACCAAGTAGGAGGAAACCCCTACCTCTTGGAGTTGTTGAAACTCCCCAAAACCGGTATCCAGGCATAGCTCTTGCCATGGGGAGCAACTTTATTTCTTACCTCATCGAAAACTGACGGTCTAATCGCCGGGAATTCTAGAGAGAAGGTAGAGCTTCTCTCTCTAAAATCCCTCTCTTTTCTCTCTCTCTTTCTCGTTTAGTCTTTCTCTCTCCTCCTCCTCTCCTCTCCCAACCCATTTCGGGTCGGCATTGCTGGCATAAAGCAGACTTATCCTCTCACGCCACTCACAAATTTTGCTGCCCATGGGATTACACCTTTATCCCTTATCCATCTAACACCATCGGGTTTTCCTCCAAATGGCATGACGCCACGCGCTTCACAATTCCACTCGGTTCTCAACGCTTGACTCGGGCCCACTGTACTCGACACGTGGCTCCTCTTGATCCACTCACAAAGTGCCAAGTGTCCCGTACTCCTCTACGTGCCTCGAAAAACATGAAATTCCGACTATTTCGGAATTCGACGAAATTCAACATGGTAGCTAGATTTCGTAGGACGATTCCAACGGTGAAGTCCGTTTAGTCACCCGAGATCTAGAAGAAAATTCCTGAGATTTCTCACCGAATTACCATTTCGCTTTTAAAATTATATTTTCTCTGGAGCCATACCTCCATTTTCATCCACAAAGGATGAAACAAAAATTGCTAAGCAAAGGATATCAACATGCATTTTTAAAAAATCGAGAGAGCATGAAAAACTACATCCTCACATATTTTGTGGCTAAAAAATGATTAAGCAAAAATTATATTTAAAAAAATAGGAAATTACTGTTTTTAACCAATATATACTATTAAAAGTTGCCTATTCGAAAATTAATTAATTTGGATCAAATTTTAATTAAAAGTAGGATTATTTAATTTTAATTTATTTATATTTTAAATTCGAATTAGATATATTTAAATTAAGGAAAAAGAAAATTAAAAAAAAATCAATGATCATAAAGATGGTTTTTGATGAAATTTCTTAAACCATTGCGGGTGTTAACCCTGTGGAGAGGAAACCAAATTAACCTAAATTATTCGTTAGAAATCTTAAAACTTGTCATCCTATTTGTCCAAACATAATATCATTCTTCTGTTCAATGCACTCATGCGCTTCAACGTTGCTGGGAGATGTGCTTGAAAATGGTTAGAGGGACTGGGTTTTCTTCATTATTTTCCTCAGCTTTTCTTCACTAAATTAAACAGACAAAAATAATGAGGAAAATATTCCTTTGCATTTTTTTTTTTCCAATTTTTCATGCTACTCAAATGGAGGAAAACGGTTTTCCACACCATTTTTTTCCTTTCCTCACCACTTTCAAAGCCTAAATTGTTTCCAAGAGAGGAAAATTCACCAAAATCGAAATTTTTCTAGATCTTGATGACAAACGCGACCACCGCTGGGATTGTCTCGTTAAAATCTAAATGTTTACCACAAATTCCGAGAGATGCTCTGGAATTCACGCTTTTCTGACACCGTGCTCCAAAAAGCCGATGACGGCTTCAGAAAGACATGTGATGTGACAAAAGTCACCTACTACATGTATCCACGCTAATACATATCAGACGACATCGGTATTTATCGGAAATGAATGGGTCGATTGGGGTTCCAAGCATCAAAAAGGCCCCTTTAAGTCAAATAGTTAAATGAAGGGACAAATGAATTAAGTGAAAAGAATAAAAACATAAAGTACCCTTCCATTTTTCTCACGAAACTGGTATAGATAGAAAAGAACTAGCTAGAGAGAGATGCACTTCTCGCATTTCCGACTTCGACCGTCTGGCTCTTGTCTGAGCAAGAAGCCAAAGTTGTTTTGATTTTACAAGTGGTTATGCGTGTTAACTCGATTTTGTGGAGTTTCGACAATCCCAAGAGGTAGTGTGGACCTTCCTACTTCTGTTTATTCTTAGCCAGATCATTTTAATGGATGTGGATTTGTTAAGGCCCGGATGGCCGTGTTTTCGGTCTCAAAATCTTTGAACCAAGTGGAGAAAATCCTATTCAGGTACGTGGAATGCTGGGCCGAGCCTAGGGTTTTGATCAAATGCTCACGTGATATGTCTGCGGTGATTTTGTGTTGTTTGCGATTCAAAATGAATTGCTCGATTTTTTATTAGCACATGAGCTAATTTGGTGTTATTGATTTGTGAATTGAATAACATGAATTATGAATTTTAAATTTTGTTAATATATATGCATGTAAAATATATTAGCATCAATTGTTTGAAATGGAATAATGCATTCCATATGCACCTGGGCACTTTTAGAACGATAAAAAGGGAGTGCATGACACGAAAAATGAAAAGAAAAGTGAAATGATTGTGAAAGGAATTTCATGAAGATTTTCTCCGTTACGAATTGCCTCGAGAGTGGTCCATCAGCTCATCTTTGAGGCGGACTCCGCAGACTGCTCGAAAAAATGATCCAGCCACTCGCCTGAGGGTAGCCGTCCAATATATTTAACAAATTCTCTAGAGGTTTTCGAGGACAAAAAGCTTTGTTTTGAAAACCGTGATTTTGCCTCCGCATTTGGCTTAGGCATGTGAGTGAGCCTGGTGGGGACTCGAGACATGGGATCGGGGCATGTAGACATTCAAGTATGATCATGTATTTGCTTGAAAGTGTGATTGCTTTGCCATGACATGTGCACTTAGGTGGGAGTAACCCATGTAGAAATTATCACGACCGGGCATTGCTCACCCTGCCGAGGGATCATTATTTCAGTACGTGAAAGTGTGGCTGAAGAGGACGACGCCTTCACTAGAGGTCGCTGCTGTAAGAAAAGCCTGGTTGCATTGCATTCATCAGGTATAACATGTATTAAAACTCTAAATTTGATATATGTTTTGTTATATATATGTAATGCACAACTCTCAACAGCAAATATAGTTGATGTATTCTTTGATGAGTACTGATGTACCGGTCCAAATGCACGCTTAATACGCATAATGCCCCATGATATGAGACAATGATATTCCACAGGCCAATACACAACCCAGACACCCCTGATTCGGGGGTGCTCAAAACGGTCTTTTTTTTATTTCTTGTTATAAATATTGTCTCTGAGAAAACAGGTGCAGGCCTAGGTTCTTGAATTTTTTTTCCTTAAACCTCCCATGTTTCAGAGCGAAATCCAACTCTCGAATCTTGAAATTTGAGAATTTGGGCTTTTTAAGAGGATTTGGTCCTGCTTACTCCTTTTGTCACGCCTCGGATCTTGTGCACCCCAAAATTTAAAACGTGATCCTAAGGGTTCCAACTAGTCCAAGTTGGCAATCAAATTGAATGTTCTGATTTTTTTTTTTTAATAAATCGATCTTACCCATTTACAAATATGAAATTTTAATTATTAATATGATCCGCCAATTGATAATTATCACATTCATGAGGATGCAAGCAATATTTTACCATGATAAAATTATTTTAAAGTATGTACCCTATGCTTCTATTTCTGATAAGATACATATCAAATTTTAAATAAATAAATAAAGACGACAATCCTTGTTATCGATTCTTTGGTTTTTTGAGGCTTCTTGGTATAATACTTGGTCTTCTTAAGTTTTCTTAAACTAGCCATGCATCTAAAATTATTTAAAATAAATGGATGAGCATTTCCACGTTGCTTAGTAGAATGATTTACACCCAAAGAAATTACAAAATAAAAGTTTTAAGGTTAAACCACCCTATCTTAAATCTAGAAAATCTAACCTTTGAAATTCAAATCCGTTACCACTAGGTTGTTCCTCACGTCAAATAGGATAACCCTTCCCAGCACTGTCCAACACCTCCTCCATTCTATCCCTCTGTTTCAAATTTTTTTTACTCTAATAACTTATAAATCTCAATACAGTTTATTTACTCACCCTCTTTCCTATTATATAAATACCTATTACTATATAATATTTTTTCAAATAAAAATTTCTCATAGCAAATAATTTATTTATTATTATTATTATTTTTAAGAAAAATCAATAATAATAAGTATTAATAGTAAAAACAATAATACTAATAATGATAATATACATACACATATTTATATCAAACAACATAATTTATATTATTATTACCTCGTTTTATTTTATACCTTATTCATCAATTTTTTTTTCTTTTTTTTTTCCAGCCAACGTGAAAATAATTTAAAGTCCATAGACCACGAAAAGTCTTTAGAATTTTCATAAATCCTAAGTCAACACGTATCCTTAATATGACTTTTTGACTTTTCAACCACCCTTAATTGGCAAGGTTTCCTTGGCTTTGAAAATCCTACCTGACATAAAATTCAAGGTTTACATTCTACCTCGTAAAAAGAAATTTCGTCTCGAAATTTAAATAATCTAGCCTCAAAATTCATAGAAGAGTTGTGAATGGAGTCAATCTTGTTTCACCTTCAAGTTTGTAAGTCTCTTTTTCTATTTCATAATCATTTTGTTCCTAAATTATGCTCTTCAATCTCCAAAATCTATAAAAGTTCTTATGGATATGAGGTATCTTTATCAATCTAAACTTCTTGCATATCAATCAACCAAGTGGGGTTTGGAGTGCTTTTCCTCAATGTTGATACATGTAAGACGTTATGCACATACAAACGCTATGGTGTAATACTAATTTGTATGCTATTAGCCTAATCCTTTCAACAATCTAACATGGCCCAACAAATCAAAGAGTTATCTTCCCTTTCTTCCTTAAGTGGAATATGTCCTTTCAAGGTGATAATTTTGTAAAGGCTCATTTCAAGGTGATACTTGTAAAACCCGAGAAAATTCTAATTTTCGAAAATAAGGTAAATGGTACTGATCAAAACTGAATTTTTCTAGATCTCGATGACAAAACTGACTTCATCTGCTGAATCATCTCTAAATCTACCGCCATGTCGACTTTGTCGACTCCGAGACAAGTAGAATTTCACGTTTTTCGAGGCAACGGGGGTAGTGTGGGACACATGACACATTTTGTAAAACCCGAGAAAATTCTAATTTTCTAAAAAAGGGTAAAATAGAAATTTCTGGCCAAAACCAAAATTTTCTAGATTCGATTTATTTAAACAGCATTTCACTGTTGGAATCGTCAACGAAATCGCTTACCACGCCGAATTTCGTTTAATTCGAGACAACGAAACATGTTTTTCGAGGCACTGTGCTCCGGGTGTCGATGGACAAATTGTGAGAAACATGTGATGTGACAAAATTCACCTACTACATGTACCCATGTGACACATGTTGCATGATTAGCGAGAGGATAGGAGATGAATGGCTTAGATTGAGCCATGTGTCAAAAAGCCTTTAAAATCAAACTAAAGGACAAGGATGAAATTAAGTGAAAAGATTAAAATAAAAACAAAAAAGACCATATTCTTCTCCATTTGGCTATTGGTGCGCAAATGAGGGGGGAGACACAGAGTTTAGTTGAGAGAAAGCAACTTCTCTGCATTTTCTATTGATCGTCTGCTCACATGGGTCCAAGAAGCAAAGTTGATCTACGTTACAAGGGCTACGTGTGGACACCGATTTTGTGAAGTTTTCACAACTCCAAGAGGTAGGGGTTTTTTCCTACTTGGTTTATTCTTTGGCTAAGAGCCATTTAATGGACGGAATTTGTCGAGGCCTCATGGCCGTGTTTTCTGGCCCCAAAATATTTGAAGAACAGAGTGAAGCAAATCCCTTATTGGTGGGTCTCGTGGGAAATGTGACGAGCCTAGGGTTTAATGCTCACGTGATTTGTGTGTGATTTTCAGGTTGCTCGGAGTGATTCAAAATTAATTGCTTGAATTGTTTATTAGCCCATGTGTGCTAATTTTGATGTTATTGCTATGAATTAAATAACATGATGTATGTGAATTAATTTTTGTTAATATATGCATGTAAAATATATTAGCATGAATTGTTTGGAATGGCATAATGCATTCCATATGCACCGAGGCACACTAGAACGATAGGTGTGAGTGCATGACATGAAAAAAAATAAAAAGGAAAATGGTTGTGAAAGGAATTTCAATGAAAGATTTCCTCAAGAATCAGTGGAGATTGTCCAACAATTACTGAGGAGCCCATAGAACTGCTCGAGAGTTATCTAACAAATCTCGCCTGAGGTTGTCCAATAGATTTTACCGGTTCTGTGAGTATGTTTTCGAGAACAAAAAAGCTTTTGTTTTGTAAAATTGTATTTTTCTCACATTTGGCTTAGGCATGTGTGAGGGAGCTCCATGAGACTCCGAGACATGGGATTGGGCATGTGAGATTATTCAAGTAGAATCATGCATTTGCTTGAATGCGGCTGGGTTGCCATTACATGTGCACTTAGGTGGGAGCAACCCATGTAGGAAATTATCACTACTGCATTGCTCACCTCATTTTAGGATCATTATTTCGTGCATTATGGAGTGTTCTGGGAGGACGATTTTCACTGGGAGGCCACTCTTGGAGAAGACAGCCAACATGTGGCTGGGCAGATACTTCACAGATAATGATGTAATAGAATTTTAAATTTTAATATATGTTTATTAAGAGTAATGTATTAACTCGAACTATGGTAATATAGTTGATGTATTTTTTAGTGAGTATGGATGTACGGGCCAATGTGGCTATTTTACCATGTATGGGTCTCATGATATGAGACACAGTATTCAAAGAAAGCTGATCTGCACAACCTGACACCCCTGATTTTGCCGACATTTTGAGTGGTCTGAGGGGAACATGTGTTATGTAGAGTTAGTCAAACATGAGCTCAAGTGTGGGCTACGGGGCGGACACATGGCATGATGCCATTGGAGGAAAATCCCAAAGTAGGGGGATAAGTGGATAAGGAAATCCAAGCCAACCAATGATGGCTTGACATGTGGCATGGGAGGACAAGTCCTCTTGACCCAAGCTCTCCCAACCGGATTTGGGATAAGTAAAAAGAGAGGGAAAAAGAAAAGAGAAGGTTTTTAGAGAGAGAGTGTCTAACTTCTCTTTAGATTTCCCGGCGATTGGATCGTAGAATCCCGGCGAGCCAAGAGACAAAGTTGCTCCCTACGGCAAGAGCTACACGTGATACTGGGCCATGTGGAGTTTCTTCGATAACCAGGAGTGTAGGGGTCTTCCAACTTGGTTTATTTTCGCTTAAGAGCCATTTAAAATGGTTTGATGGTGGAGGCCGCGGAGAGTTGTTGGTCGGCCCCAAACTGGGACCTAATGCCGAAATTTTAGACTCCATTTCGCAGGCCCCAGATTCTTTCTGACCGAAAATGATCCTTGCGTGCTTAATTTGTGTGTTATTGCTTGATATTTGAATAACATGCAAATTGTGTGTAGGAGGTATAACCATCCATGAATTGTTTATGTTGCATGTAGTTTATAAATATTCATGTGACATAAAATAAATGCATTTGTTTATTGACCAATGTGAGCTGATTTTGGTATTATTGCCTTGAAAGGATAACACGTTGTTGTGTGTTAATTTTTGTTAATATATGCATGCTTGATATATTAACATGTGTTGTATGGAAATGGCATATTGCATTTCATATGTATAGCAATCTCTACAATAGTAGGTGAGTGCATGACAAATAAAATCTGAGGGTTGTTCAAACAATGAATTCTTTTGTAAAATTATTAAAATAGAATTTTATCAGAAAGTTGTTCGAAGAATCAGGTTGGGAAATCGTCCAACACCACGCCTGAGAGGCCCATGAATTAGCCAAGAGTTACCCATGAACAAATTCTCTCGCAGGATTGTCCTAACTATGATATTTTGAGGTTGCCCACAATTAAAACAAATATTTTTGTTGAAGACAATTTTCATACATGGCATACATGTGTGAGGAGTCGTGAGGACTCGAGACACGTGGATTGGGCATGCAGGATATTCAAGTAGGATCATGCATTTTCTGAATGTACTTGATTGCCATTACATGTGTACCAAAGTGGGAGTAACCTATGAAATTCACCATCAAGTATCAAGCCACTCCCGGTCGAGGGAAAATTATTTCCAAGACAAGGAGTGTCTTCGAAGACGACGCCACAGGCCGCTTGGAGAAGAAGTTTTACATGTGGCTTTGATTACGTTTTGTAAAACATGTTTGTATTAAGAGTGATGTAACAACTCAAAACTATTGTAATATAGTTGATATATTGCGGAGTATGTCAGGTAGCCAATGTGGCCATTTTTACCATGTAATGGGTCTCATGGATATGAGACATTACTGTGTTTTCAGAGGTTGATTCAGGTCAATGTGGACCATGGGAAATGGGGCGCTGGGCAACTTGGTATCGAGTATAAGTACACGAGTACCTGGTGGCTCGAGGGACTCGCCAGTCAAGGTCATTAAGGCATAAGAGCATCATAGTTTCGTATAACTTAGTATCGCTGAATTATAAACGACATCAGACTCAATGGGCACGGGTTAGATCATGCATTCATGGTACATTATGATGATTGTTACTTGATTATGTCTTCTGTGAAATTGTATGCTTGGTGAATAGCATATAGGAAAAATGTTGAGGAATTTTGGGGCGTAATGGTCCGTAAAATAAAGGAAAAAAGAATTTCGACAAAGAGTTCCAGCTAACAAAAACAGAGGTGTTTTGTGGAATTCTGGAAGATTATTCCAGTTTTTACACAAGAAGAAGAGTTTTAATTAAGCTCTTAAAATTGAGAAATATATGAATAGATGGTGTCAGGGAGCATATTTTAACAAATTTGAGTCAAGCTACTGCATCTTTGGGAGTAGTGTGCTTTATGAGGCTATAGAAAAAAATTATATATATATATATATATATGTATCGAGGGAAAATTTCGCTGTTTTAAAGCATATAAAACAAGAAAAAAATAAAAAAATAAAAAAAAATAAGTTTACAGGAGGTCTCTACTAGAAGATTTTAAAATATATATACTCTTTTGGTGGTTTTACGAGTAGAACAAATAAAAATAAAAATGAATGAAAAAAATGCAGAGGAAATCGGGATGGGCTATCGCCCATTTGGCCCCGCCGACATGGCGGTGTCAGACGGGGATGTGTGGCCTAGGCGTGCAAACAGCTCTTATGGCCAAAGCGCTGCAGTCGTGAGTAGCGTATGGGGGCGAAGCAAGCAGCTGCGCCACACGACGCCGCGATACGCCAGCCGTGCAACGACATGGGCCACTGGCGCACACGCGCCATATGCCGCACACGCATTGCGGCGCGGAGACACCTGGCTTAACGCCGCGACCAAGCAGGCCGTGCGCGCGAGACACGGCTCTAAGGCGCGGGCCGGCGACACCTGGCCAGGCGCGCAGCCTTAGCCTCGTGTGCGCACCGTGCACACGACCTAGTTTCTTGAGACAAGCAGACTGCTTAGTGGTCACCTGCTCATGGACACTGCTCACGTGGTTCCAAAAAAGAGTACAAAAAAAAAAAATTTTAATTTTGTATGACTTAAAATATGGTACGTTTATCTTACATTACTTATGAATGCCTTGATATGGTGCATGAAAAAAAATATAAATAAATAAAATTCTCATGCGCGACAAGGTCTCTGGGCCGTATTTACACCCTCGAGATACTCATTAAAACCAAACTCTACCATTTAACACGTAGATGGCTACCAAGGAGAGACGTAGAGGCCGTCCACAGGCGAGCCTGGCACCACCGCTTGACCCGCCGGCTCACGAGGTCAAAGAGCCAGTACCGTCACCAGACAAACACGCAGTCAGGGATGGTGAGGTCCGAGTCACCTCCAGAGATTCAAGTCCCATCATCCTCCTTACGTCATGGGAGGAGATCCGACGCGGGGGGGACCATTAGTTACGCAGTTGAGAAGATATCGAGGCTACTGAGATTTACCGATACCCACCAAGGTAAGACTAGGCTGCATTCCGGGGCCTGTGGGCGAGGCCCAAGTACGGTGGAATCGGGCAAAGACCTCTTAGGGACCTGTGAGCCAATGACATGGGCAGTTCCATGAGATGTTCCACGGGCAGCGGCTTTTCCCGCCCACCGCTGTACATGCGAAGGCTCAGTGGAGTTCCTAGAGCCAAGCAGGGGGCAGCGACCGTGATGTAGCATGTACGTTTACTGAGTCACTTCGCTTGCCGAAGATTATGTGGCCACAAACCCGGCCAAGGTTCGGGGAGGATTTGAGAATGGACTAGATTGTCCATCTCTAGGCGTGATCGGTAAGACTTTTTGCCTACAAGATACGAACTCTATGGTCGACCGACCATGACCACATGCAGGGGGGAGATGTAGGATGCACGCAGCACTTCGATGCTTCGTGCCAAGTGGCAAGAGGAAGAGAGCCGGGCCTTCTTCCGCCGAAAGAAGCAGAGGGATTATAGTTCACGTGGGTTCCAGAGTCGCATCATCCAACCCAAGAAAGATCGTGGTCAAGCAATGTCATGTGACGGTAAAGCCCCATCAAGAAGCACTCGACATATGAATAGTGGATCACTGTAGACAGGATCCAGAGCTGGATGGCCGCAGTCCCAATCACCGTGGGACAGAGCGGAGATAGCTTTATTCCCCTCCATACCCTAGTACGGGTTGTAGGAGCCAATATCGGGCTCCCAGGAGTTACACAAGCGCCTCCCGCTACACAAAGCAGCCGTAGGGCCAACTTTGGCGGGCTCGGTGCGAGGGCGCATTCACGTCGTCACATCACCGACTGAGCCCGCAGAGCAGCTAGTCATACAGGGTACGTTCTTGCTATCTCGCCTATGGGCAAGAGTTTTATTTTATCCAGCGCCGCGTGATTCATTCATCACATCGCCATGATGAAGGTCGGGACTAAGAGGTCGAGCCCCAAGGAGCCCCTTTATATGTGAGTTCTCCTCAGTGGATTAGGCAGGATAGGGATGATATGTCAAGGTTCGCAGCTTAGAGATCTCGTGTGGATTCTACTCATATAGCCTAAGGGTCACGGACATGTCGAGTTCGACATCATCCTGTGGATGGATTCACCGACTCATACAAAGTCATCATCGATCAGAGTTTAGAGGGTTATCGCACATAGATTCGCACTGTTACATTTCCCCCCAGTGGGACAAAGCATGATATTTTTCCCGTATCGATGTACGAGTCCAGTGTCATGGATAGCATGTCAATAGTAAGCCTTACCCTCGGGAGGACGAGGGCGAGATCCGACTTAGATCTACCTCGAGTAGCCTACGAGAATGAGGATGTTTCTTCCCGATGAGCTACCAGATTGCCTCTCCGCAGCGGTTATGTAATTTCCGTATCGAGTGTCACACCCCGGGTATCGCCCATCTCTATGACTCCTAGCATGTGATGGAACCGATTGAGTCATAGAACTCGCAGTCCAAATACATGAGTTATTAGACGTGGGTTCATTGCATCGAGCACTTCACCATGGGGCGTCCGAAAGACGTGTGTGACCCTTCGACCGTGCATCGACTACCACTGAATGTGTGGTTACGATCAAGAATCGTGATCCACTGAGGATTGATGACTTGTTTGATCAAGCTGAGAGGAGCGAGTCTACCCTCATGACGTATCTTCGCACCGGTTATCATCAACTAAGGGTTAGTGGAGACAGATATCCCTAAGACAACGCTAGGACGCCAGTTATGGGCACTTCTTGAGTTTACAAGTGATGCCCCTTGATCGACGAATGCGCCACAGCATTCATGGATCTCATGCACGTATTCCAACCCTATCTAGATCGGGCTTTGTCGTAGTCTTGCGGGATGACGCTTTGATCTACTCCCAGCCCGAGGAGGAGCACATGAGGATCATTCAGGGTGGTTTTCACCGTTGAGAGACCATCTACAGGTCGCCAAGTTCGCGCAGTTTTGGCTTACTAAGGTGAGGCTTTGGGACACGTGGTGTCGCGATCAAAGTGCAGCAATGGGACCCCGAGAAGATCGAGGTTGCCGCGAGTTGGGAGAGATCAGTGTCGCCGAGAAACGAGTTTCGGGATCGTCTCGGTATTACAGAGATCTTACGATTTCTCCGATTAGCGACACCTATGACGAGATTGACCCGAAAGGAGGTCACAATTTGATCTGGACGACCGGCGAGGAGGCATTCCAGAGTTAAAGAGGAGGCTTACTCACTCTCCATCTCATCCCAGAGAGGACTGTGGGTGCGATAAGGTATTTAGATGCCTCGGCGCTCTGGACCGATGTTTTGATGCAACCAGAGTGGTAGCTATGATTCCCCGTCAATAAGAATCATGAGCAAAATTACCCCCACGCGCACAACACGGAGTCGGGTGTACGTAGTCTCACAAGACTGGGCGCCACTATTTATACGGGCGAGCAATTGAGATGTACTGCTGTAATTCATAAAAGTTCAAGTATATTTTCACGCAGCGGGACCTTAATATGAGGCAACGTAGATGGATGGAGTTCCCAGAGGATTATGACTTCACTTTGCATTACCATCTTAGTAAGGCAAATGAGCGGCCGATGCACTTTGGCCAAGTCACGTGAGTATATCAAGCAACATAGCTTCCCGAGTGGCTGATGCTCAAGACTACGGGATAGTTCGGGGTTACGCATCGCGAAAGGTGTTCAAAGTACATCGGGGAGTTTAAGAGCTACACCGGGTCTGTGTTGAGCAAGGCAGCGATTGAGTCCTAGCAAAGACGCAGAGATGTCCATTAGGACCTGCACGGCCAGCACAGTGACGTGGCTGACCATCCATGCAAATGGTAGTCTTCTAGATAGAGGAAGGGTGTAGTGTCCCGCTGACCGATTTAAGAGTAGGAGATCCTCGTGGAGTTTCACCGCTTCCTCGATTTGTCAGCAGGCATCTAGGTGGCAACAAAGATGTACCAAGATCTTCGCTGCTGGGCATTCACGGAAATGGACGAAGAGACACGTAGGGACTTCTGGTACCACACAATGTCTCACGTGTCGCCAGTTGCTGGTCGAAAGCACCAAAATCTAGCAGGGCTACTTCATCCATTTGAGGTGGTCGGTGCCGGAAGGAGCACGTCACGACGGATTTTCGTGGTGGATCCACTTACCACCGGACAGCAGAGGTACGACGTGGTGCCGGGTGATAGTAGACTCCACTACTAAGTCAACACATTTCCTACCGCAAGGGATGACCTTCACATTAGAAGAATCATGTCTGTTGTATATTCGAGAGATCGTCCGGCCATGGAGTACCTCAAAGACTCATAGTGCCTGATAGAGACCGAGAGCCACGCCACAAGACTTTGAAAGCTCAAAAGGCTACGGGCACACGATGACCATGAGTACAAATTCTTCCACCGATGATAGACGGTCGCTAGGAAATGACCATGATGTTAGAGGACATGTCGTGAGCATGCGTCCCGGATCATAAGGGTAGCCGGGAAGAAAGACGGTTCTAGTGGAATTCGCTGGGCTCTACAACAACAGCATCGTGAGTATACGTGTGGATGGCACCCTTATGAGGTATCAGAGTGAGGCCATGCAGATCACCGATATGTTAGGACCCAGTGGAGAGATCTCCATCACTAGTCCCGACATTAGAGACACCTCCGAGAAGGTGAGCTTTGATATGACAACGTCTCTCACTCAGGCTAAGAGCCGGCTGTAAGAGCGTTGATGTACGACGCCGACCCCAGTTCGAGGTCGGAGATCACGCCTTCAAGGTGATGCCTAAGAAAGGAGTAGGTCGTCTCTGAAGCGCTGAAGTTATCGCCGAGGCTCACCGCACTCCTTCGAGATACTCTGAGAGTGGGGTAGCACAATAGCCGCACTCTGGGTTAGCTTCTACCGGCTCACCATGTTAGTGTCCATGAGGTATTTCACGTCTCCATGTTTTTCAGACACGGTATCCAACTCATGTGCGGATCTAGAGATCGAGGTCGATTACGTACTGACCTTCGAGGAGGGACCAATGTGCATTATGGATACCGATCAAGTTTCATATGCAAGACCGCGAGGCTAGTGAAAGTAATCGCATCAAATTGCAGTCTCCTCATGGGGAGCTCTACCAAGGTACAAAACCTATCCCAACAAGTTTACAATGACCACACAGGTCCACATGCGAGTAAAATAACGGCCACTGGGCCCCTACATCAATACTCCTCACAAAATATACATCCTAACCAATATGTTACATGGTTTAAGAGTTTCATGATTACTTCCTTAATTCAACATATATTAAAATTTACAAATTCTAGTAAATATACAAATAAATGCAAAGCCACAACCCGACTTTCTTTAAATGCGCCCATGAGCACTTCATCCTTCCCGATCGCTCCCCTATTCCCGAAATGGTGATTCCTCGACAGGGTGAGCAAAGCCCAATAGTGATAATTTCCTACCTAGGTTACTCCCCACCTAAGTGCACATGTTATGACAAACAATCACATTCAAGCAATTTCATGAACCTACTCGAATGTCTACAAGCCCAAACCCATGTCCCAAGTCCTCACCGACTCCCTCACATATGCCTAAGCCGAATGCGAGTAAAATCACAGTTTTTAAAACAAAAGCTTTTTGTTCTTGAAAACTCACTACCGAATTTCGGTAAATACATTGGACTACCCTCCGAGGCGAATTACTGGATATTTCTCCAAATGGGCCATGGGTCCGCTCCGAGACTAATCGTCGAATACTCTGGGCCACAATTGAAAATCTTTCGGTCGGGAATTTCTTCATATAAACATTTTCGCTTTTGTTTCCATTTCATGTCATGCACTCACTCCTAATATTCTAGTGGTACCCTAAAGGTACAATATGGAATGCATGATGTCAATCCCAAAACATTCATACTAATATATTCACATGCATATATATTAACATAATTAAATCACATAAATCATGTAATGCAAATTCACCATCAATAACACAAAAATTAGCTCACATGGGCTAATTAAAAAACACAAGCAATTAATTTTGAATAACTTACAAAACACATTTTCACACCAAGAAAATCACGTCGCTATTCACATGAACACTGAAACCCCTGGTTAATGCTCACTCGCCACCACCAAATTCGGGATTTTCCACTTGCTCAAAGCTGAGACCGAATTTAATCTAAATCAAGCCTCGTATCCCAACTATAAACATGGATCTTAGCCAAAGAATAAGCCAAGTAGGAAAAGATCCCTACCTCGAACACCACGAACTCCACCAACCTGCTCACGCATAGCCATCACCGCGTAGAGCAACTTTGCTTTTTGCTCCATCGAGAACCGACTGTTCGAACGACCGCAAATCTAGAGAGAAGGAGCTCATTTTCTCTCTAAAAATCACAAAATCCCACAACCTGCTGCTCACTGCACCTCCTGCACATTTTTGGTCTTCAAATGAAGAAGACAACTATTTGCTTTTTGTCTTTTTCCTCATTAAACATTCCAAAAATTCCCATCATGTTCCTAAGCTTTGGATTTTTGACACTTGCAACAATCTAGGCCGTCCATTTCTATCATCTCTCTAATATTGCAACATGTGTCATAAGAATACATGTAGTATGTGACTTTTTGTCGTCTCTCAAACCTGCTTTACGCACTCCGACAATCTCTACCTAGAAAATATAGCAAAGC
This sequence comes from Tetrastigma voinierianum, assembly GCA_016808115.1. Taxonomy (NCBI): domain Eukaryota; kingdom Viridiplantae; phylum Streptophyta; class Magnoliopsida; order Vitales; family Vitaceae; genus Tetrastigma; species Tetrastigma voinierianum. The sequence goes on along the minus strand of JAEQBH010003058.1, from coordinate 104,481 downwards.
ACCCGACCGTCTCTAATTCGATGAAATTCAACGTGGTCGCTAGATTTCCTCGCGAGACGACCAATCTGGAAACTGCTTTATCATCCGAGATCTAGAAAAATTCTAGATTTTTACCGAAATTACCGTTTTACCCATTTTTAGAAAATTTTAATTTTCTGCTCCCGCCCTGGAAAACCTGATCCCAAATCATCCATAATGCACACGGTCCCTCCGCGTCCAATCCTTGTGAATCTCGGATCTCTTCCCAAATCCACTACATGAGCTGGATCTGGAGTGTACCTTCGGAGCATGGAGACGTGAAATACCTCGTGGACACCTAACATATCACAGAAAGCCAACCTATACAAGGCCTACCTCTCGAGCATCTCGAAGGGCCCAATGAACACGGCGATATTCGACTGGTCTCACGAACCCAACTACCTCTCTTAGGCATCACTCTTAAGAAGAGGATCTCCAACCACACTAATTCTAAGGGTCGACGTCGTATTAACGCATAGCTCTTCATTTGCCTCGACGTGAGAAGACGCTGTCGTATCAGCCCCTCACATTCTCCTCGGTGTCTCGATCTAGATCGGGGACCCCGCCGACGAGCTCTCTCCACCTCAGCCCAACATAACGGCGATCTCGCACGGCCTCCCATATAATGTCTCATATGGTGCCACCCTTATATACTCTGCTCCCCGATGAACCCGCTGCTTGAGCGGACCACTAAGGGCAAGTGCTCTTCCCAGCCAATTTTTATTATCCAGACGCATGCTCAGTACGTCCTCTAACACCGTATAGTCCTCTTTGGATCGACCATCCTTCGGTCACGTGTGCCCATAGCCTTTTGGAAATCCTTTCCAAAAGTCAGAAACCTCTGCCCTATCCTCGAATGACCATGGATACTAGTACTCCATGTACAGACTATCTCGAATGTACAACCGATGCACTTCCAATGTGAAGGTCATCTGCATGACCAGAAAATGTGCCGACTTCATGAGTCGGTCCACTATCACCCATACCGCATCATGTCCCCCGCGGTGTCGCGGGCAAGTGGGTCACAAAATCCATCGACGCGCTCCCACTTCCACTCGCCCACCCTCAAATGGTCAAGGTACTCACGGCTTCGTGTGCTCCCTCTAACCTTCTCGACACACGTGAGACACTGGCCGGCCAAAGTCCCTTACGTGTCTCTTCATTCCGCCTCCAAAGAGTTCATGGATGACCTCGGTGCTCACTTTAACCTTCCGATACATCTTCGTGCCACCGATGTACAAAGAAATCGAGCAAAGTGGAAATCTCTCGAGAATCTCTCTTCCTCTCAAATCGATAAACCGAACCACTACCCTTCCTCTATACTGTAGACTACCGTGACACCCCAAAACCAGTGGTGCAGCCTGACAACCCGTCAACCTCACGTATCACTGAATGCTCCGTAACCCGACACTAATCACGAAAACGGCGCAGTCTCCTCGCACGAGCCTCACCCAAATATAACCTCACCCTAACATCAACATCAAGGCACATATACACGAGTAAAAATGGCCACTTGGACCCATACCACAATACTCATCAATATACACCAACTATATACCATAGTTCAAGAGTTAATAATTCACTCTTATTTAAACATACATTAAAATTACAACATTCTAATACATGTTATACAATGACATCAAAGCCACAAGTCTGCTTTTCTTCTCAAACGACTCTGAGCGCCTCCCGATCGCCTCCTCAGACTAAATACCGATCCGACAAAGTAGTGAGCAAAGCCAAGTAGAGATAATTTCCTACCTGGGTTACTCCCCACCTAAGTGCACATGCATGGCAACAATCACATTCAAGCAATTTCATGAACCTACTCGAATGTCTACATGACCAACCCATGTCTCGAGTCCTCACCAACTCCCTCACATATGCCTAAGCCGAATGCGAGTAAAATCATAGTTTTCAAAATAAGCTATTGTTCTTGAAAACACACTCATCGTTTCCTGGTGAAAATATTGGACACCTTCCGAGGCGACCGCTGGATAACCCTCCGAAACAATTCACGGGCCCTCTCGACGTAAATTGTCGACATACCTCCCAACACGATTCGACCTTCCGTCGAAATTCCTTCACAAGCATTTTCATTTTTGTTTCATTTCATGTCATGCACTCACACCTAATATTCTAGGTCGCCTGAAGCAGCATATGGAATGCATGATGCCACTGTGAACATTCATGCTAATATATTCATGCATATATATTAAACATAATTAAATCACATACATCTTATGTAAATTCTTAACTAATTACACCAAAATTAGCCTGGTTAATAATTAACAAACACGAGCAATTCATTTTGAATCACTCAACACCATAAAATTCACACAAAAATATTCACATCACTATTCACATGAACAGTGAAACCCTCGGGTGGCACTGTTCACGGCCACACAAATAGGAATTTTCTACACTCGGTTCAAATCTATTGAGACCAAATTTACGGCTAAAACAAGCCTCAGAACATTCCTAACCATTTACATGGCTCTTATTAGCCAAAATAGCATAAGTAGGAAAGATCCCCTACCTCTTGGGTTGTCGAACTCCATAAAATCGGTGTCCTTTAGCGTGGCCCTCGCGCGTCAGAACAACTTTGCTTCTTGCTTCGTCGAAAACCGACGGTCAGATCGGCCGGAATCCTAGAGAGAAAGTGCTCTCTCTCTCTCTCTCTAAAAAATCAAAAATTCAGCCACTGCATCCCCTCGACCTTACGCCATTATGTCTTCAATTGGAAGATGACCTTTATGTAGCTTTGTCTTATTCATTAAAAATTCAAATAATTCCCTTCATGTCCATTCTTTTAGATTTTTGCCATTTGGCACTATCTAAGCCGTCCATTTCCATCATCTCTCTACTCATGCAATATGTGTCACATGAGTACATGTAGTGGGTGACTTCCGTCACATCACATATCTTTCGACATCCAGGCTTACGGTGCGCGCGAAAAATGTGCAAATTCCATTTGTCTCGAGTCGACGAAATTCGGCGGTGGTGACTAGATTTGTGAGAATTCCGCGGTGAAGTCGTTTGTCCTCAGAGATCTAAAAAATTTAGTTTTGGCCCGAAATTACCGTTTATATTTTAGAAAATTGGAATTTTCTCGAGTCTTGCTTTACCATACGTGGGCGGATCCGCCTAATCACACATTACTGGCGTGCGGGTCCTATTGGACACTATCTCGCGTCTGCCTTTGGGACTCAATCACTCTGCTCATGAGGCCGGTGTAGCTACTAAACTCCCAGCGTACCTTGAGCTTGCTAAGCGTGCATGTGGCCCATCCCCGCGATCTCGGGCATCATGATCAGGGAGGTATACTAGCTCATGCTCCTTGACTTCGGTAGAGGCATCAGCCACCACATTTGCCTTACCAGGATGGTAATGTAAAGTGAAGTCATAATCCTCTAGGAACTTCATTCATCTGCGTTGCCTCATATTGAGGTCTCGTTGGGTGAAAATATACTTCAGACTTTTGTGGTCTGAGTACACCTCGAACTCCTCGCCATATAAGTAGTGGCGCTAAATCTATAAGGAGAAGACTACGGTATGACTCCTTGTCGGTAGTAATGGGGTAGTGCATCATGATTCTCATTGGCAGGGAACCGCAAACTCTTACCCTCGGACGCATCAAAAGCGCATCCCGATCCGGCCCTCGAGGCATCCTGATATACTCATGCCTTGTCCCTGTCCGGGACTATCAAGATAGGGTAGTAAGCCTCCTTTTCAACTCCTGGAATGCCTCCTCTCATCGGTCATCCCGATCCGTCGACCTCTTTCGGGTGATCTCGCCGTAAGGTGCATTGTCGGAGAAATCCTCAGTGTCCCACTGTGGGGTAGATCGAAGCTATATCCCGAAGACTACGACAAGCGATCTAGATAGGGTTGGAATGCCACAATGCGCCAGAGATACATGGATCTGCCCGTAGCGCGTCCCGTGATAAAGGGCATCAGCGTAAACTGAGTGCCCATGCTTGGCGTCCTGGCAGCTGTCTTAAGGATATCTGTCTCTAACTCGGTTGATGGTAACCCGATGCGAAGATACATCTTGAAGTAGACTCGCTCCTCTCGGCGTCGAAATCGTCGATCCTCGTGATGAGTGGAATTCTTGGTGTAACCATGTTATTTGTCGGTGAATCAATGTACGGTCGAAGGGTCATCCTTCTTCTTCGCAAATAGAGCAGGAGAAGCCCCATTGGGAAGTGATGGTCTAATGGACCCTGTCGATAACTCAAGCGCTCAGACTGCGAGTTCTTCCATAGGCCTATTGGTGCCATACTATGCGGAGTCATGAGATGGGCGAGTACCAAGGTGTGACTTGATGCAGAGTCTCTGACCCTTTCTTGAGAGCGATCCGGTAGTTCATCTTGAAAAACATCCTCGTACTTGCGAATTTACTCAGGGGTAGATCTAAGTCTGCGAGTCTTTCCTTTCGTCATACAGGGTAAAGAGCACCTTGACACTAGCTGTCCACATTTTAGAAATTAATTACCTTATCTGGGGTAAATGTCATGCTTGTCCCCTGAAATGCAACACGATAGTCCTGCGTGTGAGGCGATAACCCTCTACGCTCATGTCGATCGCGACCACGTAAGGCATCGGTGATCCATCCGGGATGACGTCGAGGGGTGACATGTCCGTAGTCCTTAGGTCGTTGTGAGTCCTGATTCACGAGATCTCGGCTTTACTGACCTCGACATATCATCCCGATCCTCGCCCAATCCACAGGGAGAACTCACATATGGGCTCCTCTGGGCCTGACCTGCAAGCGAAACTCTATCCTGGCCGATCTGTATTGAATGAATACGGCCTTTTGAATCAAATAACACTCTTGTAGGCGAGATAGCCAACGTGCCGTGTATAACTAAGCTGATCCCATTGACTTAGCCGGTGGTATAGCGGCGTGGGCACGCCCCCAGACCCCCCCAGCGTCCACGCTGTAGGCCTCGCCCTCTACCTTGGCCATAACACAGCCTCTCAGCTGCTGTGTAGCAGAGTACCGTGTAGCTCAGAGTTAGACGCTCCTACGCCTTTGTCTCTGCAGAAATTTGTGGAGGAATATGAATCCTCTCGTATCCTCTGGCATTTGGGACTGTTGTCCCGGCTCTGGGATCACACATTACAGGGACGATCCCTCCTCATGTGTTCGAGCGGCAGTGGTAACACACCATCACCCGGGCGTAGCGGCTCGATCTGTCTTTGGCCGGATGGCGCGGCCTTGGAACCTTTGTGAAGGCCCAGAAGCCTAGGCTTCTTCCACTGAACAGAAGAAATGACTCTCCTTCCTCTTTGCTACTAACACCGCATCCCGAGTGCTTGAGCTCTCGATCTCTCTTTATTGTGAGCTATCTGACCACGCATAGGTGGTCCATGTCACGCGAGGCGAATCCTGATCACGCCCGAGATAGACTGACTTGACCCATTCTCACAACCTCGACTTTGGCCGTAATGCGTGGCCCGCGTGGTCATCAGCAAGCGGGCTAACCGTGAATCTAGCCACATAATCACATCCACGGTCATCGTTCCCACCTTTGACTCTTTAAGACTCTTGAGCCTTTGCATGTCTCGCCCGATGTCAGAATGCTTACCCGTGAATAGCTCTTGGAACTCTGCCCGTATCATTGCCCCTTTAGGTCTCTGGGGTCTTTGCCCAGTTCCACCATGCTTGGGCTCATCCATACTGCATTTGGAGCAGCGGTGATCGATCTGGTCGTGTCGGAAGGTAATCTCAGCAGCCTCTAACACCTTCTTTCGATATCGTGAACCAATATGCCTTTGTGCGGATCTTCTCTCTATTGAATGTCGGAGGATGATATGCTCTGAACCTCTAGAGTTTACTAGGACCTCCCTGGCTACCTGCAGCACGTCTGTATCATTGCAATCTGACCTCGTGGCTTCTTTGGTCGAATGCGGATTGTGTAGCTGGCACCTCGTGGGCGACCTCTACGTCCTCGCCTCGACCCAGCCATCTACACATATGACATGGCAAGTTAAATTCTAATGTTGTCTACAGGTGTAAACACGACCTCGAGATCTTATTCACCTCTGAAAACATTTCATACCATGATGTCCATGCATTCATAGGTAATCTGCAGAGACAATTAATTTCCATATATTAAATCATAATCATGACAAAATTACATTTTATTTTTATTTTTTTTGTTTTTACACCTTTGTAAAACTAAAATAATTTTTTCCTCTCGACACACACACACACACACACACACACACACAAACACACACACACACACACACACACACACACACACACACACACACACACACACACACATATATATATATATATATATATATATATATATATATATATATATATATATATATATATATATATATATTTTTTTTTTTTTTTTTTTTTTTTTTTTTCTCACGTAGCCTTCATACTACTCCATCAAATGCGATTGCCTTGAACACGAGCAATTCATTCACTTCAAAATTTTGAAGTTTAATTACAAACTCTTTTTCTTGTGCGAATTGGAAATTTTTTCCGAGTTTCACAAACAATCTGTTTTTGTTCAAGCGAACAATGTCTGAAAATAATTTTTTTCATCATTTTTCTTCTTCATTTTGTTTCATCTCTTTGGAAGACCAAAAATATATATTTTATCATTTCCATTAAGCCGAATAAATTCCTATAAATTTATTTTACTTATTTTTTTTCCCAGTTTTACACACTATAAAACCTTAGAAAAATTTTCTTCACATCATCATCATTTTTTTTTTCATTTAATTCTGGACTATTTGCCCAAAATTTCTCAACCTCATAAGGTTTTAATTTCTCCTATGCTATTTATCAAGCATACAAGCACATAATACATACACAACAATTCATCACACGTCATGAAGTGCCTGAGGAATGTGTGATCTAACCAGTGCCATCAAGTCTGGTAATCGTATACCTAACATTGACACTGGCTCTAGGTATTTATAAACCCTGGCTCGATACCCAATTGTGTATTACGAGAAACCGGGGTCAGATTGACAACAGTCGACGATTACTAGTGAATCTACGCGGGTAACGGAAACACCACTCCACAATGTCGAGAATTTGAGTTACCTTGTTTTATGTGGGGAGCTCTACCCGAGTACAAACACATCGACAAGTTTACAATGACCACATAAGGTCCATATGAGGAGAGTAAAATAATGGCCACTTGGGCCCCATCAATACTCTGAAATATGTCAAACCGGAATATATTACATGGTTAAAGGTTTTTTACATTACTCTTAATTCAACATATATTAGAATTTCGTTCTAATACCGTTATACAAAACTCTAAGCAATGCCAAAGCAACCGGCTTTCTTTTAAGCGCGGCCTCTAGTGGCGGAGTCCCTTCTAGATCGCTCCTGTACTTGAAATGGTGATCCCTCGGGAGTGAGCAAAGCCCGATAGTGATAATTTCCTGCCTAGGTTATCCCCACCCTAAGTGCACATGTTATGGCAAACAATCACATTGAAAAAATTCATGAACCTATTCGAATGTCTACAATGCCCAAACTCATGTCACGAGTCCTCCTGGAAGCTCCTCACGTATGCCTAAACCGACGAGTAAATCCACGGTTTTGCAAAACAAAGGTTTTGTTCTCAAAAAACTCACTATCAATTTTGGTAAATACATTTGGACTACCCTCAGGGAGAATTCTTTGGATATTTCTCAGAGCTTGATCATGGGTCCACCTCAGAGATGAAGCTGTTGAAACTGACTCTCGAAGCAAATTCTTGAAAATCTTCCATCGAAATTCCTTTCCTGAAGTATTTTAGTTTTGTTTCATTTCATGTCATGCATTCACTCCTGATATTCTAGGGTGCCCAGTGCATATGGAATACATGATGTCAATCCCAAAACATTCATCCTAATATATTCACATACATATGTATTAACATAATTAAATCACATAAATCATGTTATCTGGAATTCACCATCGATAACACGAAATTAGCTCATGGGCTAATTAGCAAACACTGAAACAATTCATTTTGAATCACTTACAAAACACATTTTCATTTACCAGAAAAATCATATCACTATTCATGTGAGCGATTGAAACCCTCGAGGTTGCTGATTCCACGACCACCTACAATTTGATTTTCTCCATCGGTTGGCTTTGAGGCCAAGATTTGACTAAATCAAGCCTTAGAATATCTCTAACCATAAACATGACTCTTAGCCAAGAATAAATAAGTAGAAAAAAGATCCCTACCTCTTGCTGGAGTTGTCGAAACTCCGCAAATCGTTATACCACGTGGCCCTCACCGCATTAAGTGAACTTTGCTTCTTGCTTAAATCGAGGCAGACGATTAGAATGGTATAAATCTAGAGAAGGAGCTCATTCTCTCAAAATCACAAATCCCACAACTTCTTTGTTCCTTGCACCTCCTACACGTTTTTGGTCTTCCAAATGAAGAAGGCAAATGGCCTCTTTTTGTCTTTTTCCTCATTAAACATTCCAAAAATTCAATCATGTCCACAGCTTTGGATTTTTGGCAGCGTACTTGTCTAAATTAGGTCGTTTAGTATCTCTCTAATCTTTCTTGCAACATGTGTCGAGGAAGGTACATGTAGTAGGTGACTTTGTCATCACATGTCTCTGAGCCCGTTTCTGACCTTGACGCAGTGCGCCGAAAAATGTGAAATTCCAATTGTCTCGGAATTCGATGAAATCGGCGTGGTATTAGATTTTGCGAGGCCATTCCAACGGTGAAGTTCATTTCGTCATCCGATATCTAGAAAAATTAGTTTTTCTGCAGTGCAGTTTTACCTATTTTCAGAAAATTTGAATTTTCTCGGGTCTTACACATATCCCTTCTTGTTTATGGATGAAGGTACGTGGTTTAGTCGTTTAATGCGTAAATGACTAGTTTACATGCATGGCATAGTGCACGTTGCATATGCATGTGATTTGTTGTGATTATACGGAATTTCGGGATGAAATTCTTTTAAGGGGGAATAATGAAACAGGAAAATTCCAAATTTTCTAAAGGGTAAAATGGTAATTTGGTCAAATCAAAAAATTTTATAGATCTTCGACAAAGCGAACTTCACCCAGTTGGAATGGGTCTCACGAGGAAATCTAGCTACCCGTCGAATTTCGTGAATTCCAAAACCGATCAATTTCCACGTTTTTCGAGGCAACGGGGGTAGTGCGGGACACTTGGCACATTTTGAGTGGCTCAAGAGGTTCCCACGTGTCATGTGCAGAGTTAGTCAAACATGAGCTCAAGTGTGGTCCATGGGTGGACACATGGCATGATGCCATTGGAGGAAAATCCCAAAGTAGAGGATAAGTGGATAAGGAATCCAAGCCAACCAATGATGGCTTGACATGTGGCATGGGAGGACAAGTCCTCTTGACTAGCTCTCATAGTTTGGGATAAGGAAAAATAGAGGAAAAAGAAAGAAGGTTTTTAGAGAGTGTCTAACTTCTTTCTAGATTTCTGTGATCGGACCCGGAGTTCGAGATCTGGCGAGGCGAGAGCCAGTTGCTCCCACGGCAGAGCTCTGGCGTGGATACAATTTGTGGAGTTTCGACAGCTCAGGTAGGGTCTTCTCCCTACGGTTTTATTTTAAACTTAAACCATTTAAAATAGTTTGGATGGTGAGTCGTGAGTGGCCCGTTTAATTCGATCCACGAAAACTTGCATTGAATGCTAAAATTTTTAGAACCCATTTTGGACAGTCCCAGACTTCTTTCGGACTTAAAATGGTCCTTGTGTGCTTAATTTGTGTTTTGTTGCTTGATATTTGAATAACATGCAAATTGTGTGTAGGAGGTATAACCATCCGTGAATTGTTATAAATATTCATATGACATAAAATAAATGCATTGGCATCATGCATTTGTTTATTGGCCCATGTGAGCCGATTTTGGTATTATTGCCTTGAAAGGATAACACATTGTTGTGTGTTAATTTTTGTTAGTATATGCATGCTTGATATATTAACATGTGTTGTACGGAAATGACATATTGCATTTCATATGCTGCAGAACACTATCAAATAATAGAATGTGAATGCTATGACAAATCATCGGGTTGTCAGGCAATGAATTCTTTTGTAAAATTATTAAAATAGAATTTTTATCGGAAAAGTTGTCGAAGAATTGTGTTGGGAAATGCGTCCATCAATTCATGAGGAGGCCCATGGTGTTTGAAGGATACCCAACAAATTCACCTCGGAGGATTGTCCAACGTATTTATATTGGAAGGTTGCCCACAATTAAAACAAATATTTTTGTTGAAGACGATTTTCATACATGGCATAAGCATGTGTGAGGAAGTCGGTGAGGAAGTCGGTAAGGACTCGAGACATGAGATTGAGCATGTAGATATTCAAATAGGATCATGCATTTGTTTGAATATGTTTTGTTGTCATTATATGTGCCACATAGATTGGGTAGTAACCCCGTGTAGGGAATTCAACTACTGGGCATTGCTCCTACATCCGAAAAAGTATTCAGTGCAGAGTGACGATTAACTCATTAAGGGCTTCCGCTTTCAATGGAGCATGTGGCACTGATTTGTGTTTTTGTAAAAGGCATGTTTTATATTAAGGTGATGTGAGTAGCTCATGAGCTATTAATATGGTTGGATATATTTTAATTGGTATCTTTATTAATAGACTTGATGTGGCCCATTTTTACTGCTCTTAATAAGGTCTCATGATATGAGACACACAGGTTTTTCGCAGGTTGACGGTGGTCATTGGGACCCCCGGGAAATGGGGCGTCACAATACTTCTACTCCTAGTGTCTCCTCTTATTTGCATTTTTTTTTTCTAGTTTTAGTAGTTGTAAGTTTTTCCTTAATAAGTCTCATCTTCTTTGTTGTCTCTTGAACAATCCCATACCCCAACAATGGCTCTTACCTATCTCAGTCCAATACAAGGGTGATCTATAAGGTTTCTAAATAGTGTTTCATATGGTACCATGTGAATACTATAGTGATATCTATTGTTATCAAAATGTCTATAAGTCTAAGACACATATCCTCAAAATGTCTCCTAAAATTTGAAATACTCTCTCGATCTGGCCATCAGTTTAAGGATGAAAAAGCGTGCTAGAATTTAATTGAGTGCCCATGGTCGCTACAAACTCTGACATTGAAGTGAACTTTGTGAATCTCTATCTTTATTCTATTAATGTGTCCCTATGTCACAATCTCACGCATATATAATTTGACCTAAGAATTCATGAAATCAATAGTCTTCATTGCTAGAAAATAAGCTAACGTAATAAGGCAATCCACAACCACCCAAACTCTATTAATCTTCTTAGTTATATTCATTGGCAATCCTATCACCAAATTCATGGTTATAAGATCCTACTTCCACTCAAGTAAATGAGCTAAATTCATTTTCTGCTGGCAAAGAAGTTAAAGCTTATCCTGATAACTAAAAGCTAAAGAAAAAGGTTTTGGATTTGTTTAGATTCATCATATTCAAAGCAACATTAAAGATATATATGTTTGTGCCTTCATTCAAGGAAAGAATAAAATATGGAAAAAGACATGTGGAGAATTAAATTATTCTGAGTATACTAATGCTAGTTATAACGTAATTGTTATTCTGAAATACTTTCCTCAACAAAGTGTGGGAGAGTGTAGAGCTAGGGTATTTGAAAGATAAATAAAATAATGTTAATATTGGTGAGATAAATAAAATAATGTTAATATTTGCAGCAATTAATCTTTTTTGAAGTAACAATGATACAATTTTAAATATATAAATTTTTCTTATTAGTACATTTTAATTTCCATGGTAATTTTAATTGATATTTACGTACATATTAAATTCAACATAGCATTTGTATTAATTAGGAAGCTTTCGTTAAGCGGTTAGGTAACCTTGATTAAAAATCAAAATTAAATCGATGGGGTTTGAAATAATGGCTGATGAGGCCGAAGACGCAAGTAACGGGATTAAAACGGGACCCGAGTACTAGTAATAGGTCCTTGATGACATCCTCAAATATAGGCCCAGCAGAGCCCGTATCACCGTAATCAAACCAAATCTCATTAATAAGGAAATAGGATAATTACCAAATAAGCGCTTATCACATCAAATCAAACCAAATCTCACCAATAAAGTAGGATCATTCCCAAATAAATTCACTTATTACGTAAATCAAACAAATCTCACCAATAAGGAAAATAGGATAATTCTCGATAAGCGCTCCAATTATCCCTTACTTATTAATTTGATAGCGATAAAGGAAGAAAATCCTTCATCTAATGAAATCCTTATCACCATCGATTGGAAAAAACATATCACATAAATACCGAGGCCACCCGTGATTGAAAGGTATCCAAAACGTCGCCTCTTAGCAATGTATCTTTTCTCGAGAGCGACTTAGGCATCGGAGCGTACGGAAGCCGAAGCCCCCGCAGAGCCTTCTTCTTTCTTGTGCTGCGGACCCGATGGTGCCACATCCGGAGCACATGAGACCGGCCCGGCAACGGAGTCCCATCTCCGACTGATGACCCCGTCTGGCTCGGCCAGTCAGATTGAAAAAGCATCATCGGTTGGCCAGCCGTGCAGTAGAATGGCCGGTTCCTTTACAAATAAAGTTGATCTCCGATTGCGATGGTATCAACTTCCGGAACCTGGCGAGGAAGCGGCCTTGATAAGCTAAGGATGTAAGACCTGACCGGGCGGCTGCTGAAGCGGTCGACCTCCCGCGTTAAACAATGCAAGTCAACTTTCTGGACGAGGTGGTGGCACTCCAGCCTCACCAACCAACGCGATAGGAGGTGAGGCAACTCACGGGTAAATGCCACGACCCACGGGGCGCGACAAACTGAAGGTCATAACATCGCCGTCATGAAGGCTGACCACTCCACGGGTGTTGAAGCGAAGCGAGTCCGGTCGAGGCGGGTGGCACGGACCACACCTAGCCCTTGGAGAGGAGGGCAATGAAGCAACACTCGGGGGGCATGTTAAGCGATAGGCCAGACGTCGGGGAAGGAATAAGGGAGCGATCGTAGACGAGGAGGTTGAGGGCCTCAGCGGGAATTGATCGCATGAAGGAAGTTGTAGGGGTCGAGGCTCGACTCACATGGACACCTGGTATAACAAAAGCTGAGTCTCAGTTCCACCGTGAGGTGCTCCCTTCCCCACCGGTAGTTCAAAATCGCAAGCAAATAGAAGCGTTCGATGGTGCCAAACATCCCGTCGATCATCTCAACACTTATAAGAATCAAATGGAGCTACATGGGTATCAGGACCCTATACGGTGCAGAGCTTTCACCATCACGCTAAAAGGCCCAGCATTGGCTTGGTTTAACAGGCTTCCACCATCGCCAATCACCTCATTCAGAGAGCTCTCTATCGCGTTCGTCTCCCACTTCATTAGACGAAACATCTGAAAGCCAAGTTTTCCTGGCGATCCATAAAAGTAAGGCTCATGGCTTGAGGGTCACATGTCCGGAGGTTGATGTCCCAATCTTTGAAGGTAGATATACGGTGAAAAGTTTGCCATAACGCATTCATTCTTTGGAGCTAAGAGTGCGGTCGGATTGTTTTCCATCTCGAAGGATCCTGAGAGCATGGCCCAGAGGTGCTCGTTAAATCCAGTACATTAGCAGTGAAGAAGCCGCCATATCCCAGAAAGGAAGCTCTTTAACCCGTAAAGAAAAGCGGAATTGACGGCGACGAGGCCAGACTGAGTCGATTCGGCCAGGCGGGATGCTTCATAAGGCCTCGGCGCCCAAGAGCCAGATTTCGGTTGAAGAGCTCAACTGCCGACTTCGGGCCGTGCGACCCCGAAGAGTCGGTTATTCGGTAGTTGGGCCGTAAGGCCTCGCGCCCAGGCCGGCAGCTCAGTTTGAAGAGCTCGGCTACCAGCTCAGGCCATGTAGCCTTGAAGTCGGTTGACTCGAGGCTGGTTAGCCCGCTGGGCCTCGGCGCCCAGAGGCAATGGCTCGGTTTGAAGAGCTAAACTTCTCGGCTTCGGGTCATGCGGCTGAGAGTCGGTTCACCTCGGGCGGTTCTTTATAAGGCCTCGGTGCCCAGAGCCCGGCCGACTCGGTTTGAAGCTCAACTTCTCAGCTTCGGGCCATGCGGCCTAAAGTCGAGTTCGGCTCGGTAGTTAGCCCGTAAGGCCTCGGCGCCCGAGAGCCCGGCGGCTGGAGTTTGGAAAGGCTCGACGCTACTCAACTCGGGCCAATGCATTGAGTTAGTTTAGCTCAGTTAGCCCGTAAGGCCTCGGCGCGAAGTAGAGCAACGGTTTTAAAGGAAGCAGCTTCTACTCCAAGCTCGGGCCATGCGGCCCGAAGAGTTGGTTCGGCTCGAGGCGATTTGGCTTACCGGGCCTCGGCGCCCGAGCCCGACTCGGTTTGAAGGTTCAGCTACTCAGCCCGGGCCATGTAGCCGAGGTCTCTTGACTCGGGCGGTTAGCCCACGGGCCCAGTACGGTTTGACTCGAAACTACTCATTTCGGGTCATGCATTGAAAGAGTCGAGTTGGTGGGGGCGAATTGTGAGTCAGTTCAACTCAGGCAGTTAGCCCATAAGGCCTTAGTGCCCAAGAGCCCAACATGAAGAAACGGCTACTCAACTTCGGCCATGCAACCTAGAAGTCGATTTGCTTCAGGCGGTTAGCCTATAAAGCCTCGTGCCGAAGCCCGGCGGCTCAGTTTGAAGAGCTCGGCGCTACTCCGGCTGCAGTGTTGACCAGTGATTCGGCTGACGAACGTTGAGCCTCGGCGCTAAAGAGCCCGGTAGCTCGGTTGAAGAAGTTCAGCGCCGGCTCGAACCGCATGCGATCGAGTTTATTCAGCTGGGCGATTAGCCCATAGACCTCAGCGGCCGCGGTTTGAAGAACAAACTGCCATTTCGAACATGCGGCCCCGAAAAGTCGGTTAATTTCTGGCGAAGCCGAGCGATTCGGCCGCGGCGAGATTAGCCCGCGGGCCTCGGTAGCTCGATTTTCAGCTCAGCCCTTCCTTCAAGGCTGGTAGCCCGAGGCGGTTAGCTTAGAAAATTAGCCCGGGCCTGCAGCGCTAAGGCTGTGCCCCAGGAGCTAGTTTGCTTTCGAGCGGTGCTTGCGAGCCTGATGCTTTCGGTTTTCGCTCAGCCCCCGCTCAGCCCAAGCGCAGTAGCGGGGAGCGATTCGGCTGACGAATTAGCCGGAGCCTCGTGCTTCGATTTGAAAGTGCCGGGCGAACCGTATAGCGCGAGCCCGATTCGGCTGGCGAATTAACATGGAGCGAAGCGGCTCGGTTGAGCGGTCATGTAACTTCACGGGCGGCTGCTTCAGGCCAGAAATGCTTCGGTCGAGCGGTATGTAGCCATGGAGCCGTGGCTTCGGTTCGCGGCGTAGCAGCTCAAACAAGCCGTAGCAGCCCGAGCCGTGCTTTCGAGAGCCTAGCCTCAGTTGCGAGCTTAACAACTTCGAGAAGGCCTCGGCGCCCGAGGCCCGGTTGCTTTCGGTGCAAAGCGCGGCTTCGAAGGCACAAATGCGCTGAGCCCGGCGACTCGGTTGCGAGCTGCGGCTTCGGGGAAGCGAGCCTCAGCGCCAGGCGAAGCGCTGATTTGCAACGCGGCTTCGGGAAAGCTACGGCGCCCGAAGCGTAGCTCCGATTTAGAAAGCGCGACAACCCGAGGCGAATAACTTCCGATTTAAAACATAAAGCGATTCGAAGTGCAGCGACCCGAAGCGAATAACGGAGTTCAAGAGCCCATAAATAGTTAGAAGCCATGCCAGCACCGAGCCATGTAGCTCGGTTTTAAAGAACCTGCTTCCGGTTCGGGAGGCGAATAAGCTTAGTTAGCTTGGTATAAACCGCAGGCTGAATGGCCCCGGGAGCCGTGCTTCGGTTGGAAAGCGTAACTGGCAGAAACCAAGCGGCTCAAATTGTGAAGACAATAAAAGAGCGATAAAAGTAATCAAACCGCTACTAGTAGCCACATGGATATCACGAAAAAAGCGATCGAAGCGTCGACCCTTACCTACACTAAACGGTCAAAGTGGGCGACTGTGGGGTTTGAAATAATAAACCTTACCTGAGCGAGAGCCTTGGCTTAGCGGGATTAAGCGGGCGATGCTAGTAATAGGCCGCGATGACATCCCGATAGAGCTGAAACAAGGCTCGTATCCGTAAATCAAACCAAATCTCTGATAGGGAGTAGGATAATTCTCGATAGCGCATCCTGTGAAATCAAGCAAATCTCATCGATAAGGGAAGTAAGATAATTCTCAATAGCATCACCTTAAAATCCTTCAAATCTCTGAAGGAAGTAGTATCACATGCTGAGAATTAAACCAAATCTACTTAATAGGGAAGTAGGATAATTCCCGATAGCACATTTTATCTGTAATCAAATAAATCTCACCAATAAAGTAGGATAATTCTCTCAATAGCCTTTCCAATTATCATATTAATCGGCAGTGATAAGGAAATCACCATCCAATAAAGAAGTCTTATCACCCATCCAATTGGGAAAAACATATACTATAAATCCCGAGCCACTCCATGGTTAAAGGTGCGCAAAAACATTAGCCACTGTATGAGTCTATCTTTTCTCGGCTGGCCCGACTTAGGCATCGGAGGCGGCCAAGAAGCGAAAGCCCTCGCGGATTCTTTCTTGTCTTTGCGGACCGACGATTGCTATCCGAGCCTACGATCCGGCCAGCTGACGGTCTTATCTCGGCTTGAGCAACTTGATACGCTCGGCCCGGTCAGGTTGAAAAAGCATCATCAAAATCAATTGAAAAATTAAATTAAAAACTAAAAATACAAGTAGTTAGGACTCCACATTCAGAATATGAGAATGGAGTCTTGGGAGGACAAGAAGATTCTATTTCTTGCAATTCAGGCTTTGTTGTGCTCTTATGCTGAACCGACAAAAAAAATATGAAATACAAATCTAGCATAAATAGTGGGAACAAATGCAAAAATGAAAATAACAACGATAATAATAGAATAAAACACCAAAATGCTAACCCACCATTTATGTGACACAAAAGCTTTACCTACCATTTCAGTCTCAGAAACTGTTGCCTCTGGAAGTTGCCTCCACAGCGCCATTCTAACCTTAAAATTTTTTCTAAGGCTATGTTTTGGTTTCGAGAAAATTTGAGGAAAAACACAAAGAAAATAAAATAAAATAAAAAAGTAAGAGGGAAGAAAAAATGGAGAAAAACAGAAAAAAGTTAAATTGGACCTACTATTTTTATTAGTTACTTCAAAATAATTTTACTTAACTCATAAATATAAAGATTAAAAAATTTAAATTTTGAACCAAACTGACCTCAAATGTTTTGATTTGCGTTTATTTTTATTTATGTCAATTTATTCCACGTTGGGAAACATCAGTAAAATAAAAATTAGAAGAAATACACAAGAAGTGTAGCAGGAAAAACAATAAGAAATGCATGGGTGCAAAGGCCAGTTTCTGCACAATGAATTAAAAAAAAAAAAGTGAACTAATTACATAAAAATTTTATAATGATGGAAAAGGAAGAGAATTCACCTATTTTCTATCCCTATCATGCCTAGCTCATGTGATAGGGTGTTTAACTTTAAAGGCAAGAGCTTGCATAAAGGGGAGGGAGGGTTTCGGGTTCGAGCACCCGGTGGAGACAAATTTATTCTGTAATAGCCCAAAGTATTTGGCTACAAAAAAAAAAAAAACCCTCCTATTTCCTCGAGCAGAAGAAAGCACATTGAAGTAACAAAGAGATTAACCTGAATCCAATGACAATATATGGAACACCTGCTAAGGATGATTGGATCTGCAAAAATAAAACAAGATTCTCATATATAGAATGGATAAAGCTAACTAGATAACTTGTATATGAAGATTAAAAGTGCATTCTTTAACAACTATCACAATGGTGGAAATTAACTGCAAATCAGCAGGATGCAAATCTAACAAAACAATATTCTACAAATAGAAGATGCACATGAGAAACATCGTCTGAGCTCAACAAAGCCTTGAATTCAAACAACTTGGTATGGGCTGGATAATTTTTACATCAATCACGCATCCATCTAGAGAGAACATTAAATTATATTATACTTTTTCAGCGATTAAAATAAGCTCTCAACATGCAAATGATGATTCAGCTTTGATATTCATGAATAGGAAGTGCAACTGGCCATTGTGGGTACATTACTTTCCTCTTAACAATGTAGAAACTTGATACAGTGAAGATAGATTTGCAATAAATATATTTTGAACAAAGAACATTTCTCACAAAACTGTGGTTAAAATTTAGGTTAAAAGTACCCTTGTAACTTTACTTTCCAGAGCAGAGTAAAGTACTACTTCGACCATTACAACTTTCAATGTGAATTAAACTCAAAAGGATGAGTTCAAAAGATGGTTGTATGGCAGCATAATCCCTCATCACAATGGCTTTGTGGAAAAAAATCTAACCTAAGCGGACGAATTATTGATGCTTGACTAATCAGGCAAGATTTCCTAATCTTTGTTATTTTCTTAAACAAAGAACCTTAAACAAGCAATCGTTAACACAAGTCTCATTCTCGGACCAATCCATGCACATAATTTTACTTCTTGAAAGTTGAAACCAGTGAAGGCCTTACAATTCTGATTTAATATTTTTTTGAAAGGCGAACAAGAGTTATCATTAATAATGCCTCGGCTAGAGAGTAGTAAAAAAATACCTTCAGTTAGAATTGTTTGTGATTTCAAGAGGTAGCTTTTCCTGAAAACAAGTTAGCAATAGCACTACAGGTCTGTTTTTGTTTTCCTTTTTATGGATTCAGAAAACAAGTAAGAGATTTACCAGTGCAAGTAAACTAAGCTGGGTGGGCATGAACTAAAAACATGTTTAAGAATAGGCAGCAGAAGCATGAAGTTTCTGAAATTTAAGACACACCTCTGCCTCCAATTTTCAGAGAAGTTAATCTTGCAGATTTTACTCTGTAACAATCTCAGATCAAATCCTTGCACCAATTCCTATAAAGGAAACATTATTTCATATCAGTATCGGCTGTCTAGTGAAACATTTCAGAAAAAAAAAAAGACAGATTGCACAGAAACAAAACCCATGTCTATGGCATGAGTGGACGATGAAAAATGCACAACATTTATATACGGTACAACTTGATGAAGACCATAAATAAAAACATAAAAAAGGATGGAGAAAAGTTTCAACCAAGAGAAAAATTATCCTTTGAATTTTAAAAGAAGTGAAAACAAAATAGTGAGACAAAAAAAATGATGGGTTACTGAAATTTCTTGTTATAAAAAATAAACAAAAAATAACAAAGATAGAAAAATGTCAATAAAAAAGTTCATCTTATGATTCATCACTTTCAACATTTTTATTCTTAACTAATTTAACACAGACTTCTCATATAATAGTCTATCTCTAAGCAGATAATAAATGTTGGTGAACAAAAAAAGCCATACCCAACTAAGCTCATGATCTATGTTAGCAGCAGTTATGTGGGTCCGAATAACATAAATTGAGGGAAATATCAGTCAGAACTTAATTATTTCCAGTCACAAAATCTCATTCTTAGTCACTCCAAAAACAACAGCTGGCTTATTTATTTTAATTTATTTTTTGAACTTTTTAAGGAGACAATTTCCAACAAGAAATGAATAGCAACTTAATTTTGAAACAAAAGTGACGGGTAGTCGACGAACCTGCTTTCATTCTTGTCATTTAGCTTTTTTATTCTCTAAAAGATGCAGACGCAGGAGATGAGTATCATAGACAGTCGGGATAACAATGAGAATTACAGTTCGACTTTTGTTGCTTTTTCCTGCAAAAACACATTTTTCCTCTCATCAAAAATTGCGATGCAAAATCTTGGAATTGCTTTATCGGGTGGAAAGTTAGCATGCACATGTAATTTTGCTAATTCAATCAACTCTTTTTATTTCCTAATTAAAAAGAAACTAGGAGCTGTATGGGCAAATAAGAGTGGAATAAATTCATACTACAGACTTAAAGCATGGCATAGCAGATTTCTATTTTGGGTACAAGACGCTGTGTTTTTGGGGGTAAATCATATATAGAAACCTATCAAGGATAACAGATTAGGAAGTTGACTTTGTATTTTGAATGGATCTGTTTAAGTTGATTTCTCTACAGCCTACTCTAGATTCTATATATGCAAACTAGAATGATGAGGGAAGCTTATAGTATACCCACCAAAGTCTTACTGCCATCCACTCTTATATCATCTGCAATCTTAAGTGTCACACCCTGATTTCCATGGTGTGATTTATGTTATTTTACCATCTTTTTTTTTTTTTTCATCATGAGTCCCTAACATAGGACTCTTTCAAAATCCAATACTTGTGGCTAAAAAAGTGGGCTACCATTAGTCTTTACACCATATATATCAACTCCGTATTTCTTCAAAACCTCGAGTCCAAACTCCACTTGGCACCGCCTAGAAACGTAATTAAAACCTACACCTGTGTCTCAACATATATATATGTACTGAGGTAAGTCCTCAATGCACCTCAAGACTATACACTTACATTTGATCAAAATAATATTTACACAAAATCCCAAAACTTTCTACAAAGTGTTCCAAACTAATGGCCACAAAATATACAATGACCCATGATCGATATGAACTGGGTCTAAAATATACAAGCAGGAACCCCACAACACTAGATGTTCCTCAAAATGCATGCCCAACTACCAGCATGCTAAGGCTGACGCATAATTCCCCAACCTCCAAAACCCTGCAAGTCAAACTCTCAAGTCATGCGCCTAGTCTCAGACTGTGATCTAAGGTGGAGGGAAATACGGGGTGAGTTCGACAACTCAGTAGTGAATCCCCTAACAAGCCATAATTTATAAAAACATTTCAAAATACAAATAATTCAACACATCTCAAAACATGAGCATTTTCAATTAATAGTTGATGTGGAACAAATGGATGCAATACTACCACCATCTCGACCCTCATCATTGACTCCTTGGGCTTTCACCCAGTGGACTAGCCGATCATCCCCGAACAATCACAAATTGTCGACTTACTACCCGTGGATATGCTTCCATATCCCGTATAACGACAAATTGTTCGGACTTACCACCCAGTGATATGCCCACATCCCGTATATCTCCAGGACTTTCCGGGACTACAACCCAGTGGACTAGTCATAAATTCGCGTGTCCACTACATCAATCCCGACTCTCAGCCAAAGCCCCATACCCATGTCATGCTTTAAAACAATTTTTCACAAAGCATTCACCCACATGGATATTTAAAAACATCATGTACCGCTTAATTCAAAGAATCTCCATAGATATAAAAATATACACATTTATATATATCATTAGAAAATCACGCCTGCCATGGAATGGCACATAATTCACAAACCATGGTATACAGGAGATGGTTAAGATCCCCTACATTCCTGGATTCAAAATCCACAAGTCTCCCAAGGAAGTCAAAACCGAGGCTTACTCCAAAGGATCTGCAATTAACAAAGTCGGCAAGATTTCTTAGCCTCAAACAATCCGGTTACATAAAATTACCCAATTGGTTTATTACTATCACCACTGAATCACACATATTCTTATACTCTACCAACATAAACCTTGATCCTTCAAGAGCACTCCCTTTACACTTACTAATATAAACATTTAACACCCCTTATTAGGGTAACACAAACAAAGACACACAACACTTGTACTGCTCTGCCTTATCTCAAGACTTCTTTTTTTCTTTTTTTTTCTTAACCATTTTGACCAGCCATACATGCTTTGTTCACTATGGTCTTCTGACCAAAAAGTTACCCTATCTCTTAGCTTCCATAGCCTCTTAAATCAGGCTGGCCTGACTCCTCGGAATCAAGAGTTATGTTTTAATTTCCACCTCCCCGAGACTATTTCCTAGTGGACAGAACTGTCCTCACTTCACCCTTACTTTGACGAGAAATTATGGGAACAAATGAGCCATAATTTGGCCATACTTCTTCATAAAGTTACGCCCCTATGGCTACTTTGAGAAGGATTTTGAATCATTCCATTTGGATCAATATAACTTAACTTATGACTCAAAACAGGAACCGCCTGCACGTGGGACAGAATCTGTACCTGACTTTCAACTCAAATTCAAGGGCCTATGGTAGGGTTTAGTTTCTTGGTTGCTTCTTCTAGACATCTGAAGGGCTAGGTCTGGGCTTCTTCCAACTGGAATATCCAGTTCGAGTTCTTTAGGCCAACTTATGGCCAAAACACTGTCATGGTCATGGTGCCGGGACAGCACCTCCCTTGGACACACACACACATGCAATCTTCACATAACTGGTCTTTACAATTTAGGTTCCACCAAAACACACCTTTCATCAAATCTAGGTTAGGATGTAATCCCAACAAACCCAAGAATATAACTAAAGTCCATAAGAAATACAACTAAGGCCTCAAAGATCATGTTTACATACCTTAGTGAACTTTTTTCCACCAAAAACCAAGCTTTCCTTCGAGCCTTTTCTCCTCCTTCTCTCTAGCTTCTCTCTAGAACTCTCTCACTTTCTAAATTTCCAGAATTTTCCACTTCCTAGCAAGAAGTTGGTCTAGCATCCAAAACCAAGAGGAATTGGTTTGTGCCTGGGCATATTAAGTAAGCTCTTCTCATGCACTTGCCATGTGTCAAGATCTCCTACCATGCAAAAATATGAGGTGTCATGCCTCATGATGCCATAGCTCACAAGGATATTACACTTTAGTCCCTCTCCACTACAAGTTTTTCAAAGTGGTCCTTCAAGACATACTCAATTTCAAACTCTAACAAACCACTAAATCCCACTAGCACTGCATAATTGACTCCACATGCCATAAAAATGCAATCTAACACACTTTAATAACTTGAATTAAACTCAACCATTAAGATGGCTAATCTTAATCACAAATTTATAATACTATAGGGCATAAGCTGCATTTGCTCCCAAAAATCCTTATTTGAATATAACAAAACATATACTAGGTGTTGCACATGCGCTTGTCGACCATCCGTTTATCTCTCCTCGCATCGTATATACCGTATAGTTCTCCGACTCTTGCAGAGATTAGTTCTCTATTCCTCCCGAGTCACGGAAATCATTCTTCTCCTTGTTTCTTTATGATGAAATAAGAAAATGAGAAGATGAAGAAGAATACCCATTTCCAATGTCATCATTAGAATCAAAAGGGTTGAAAATCTATTTTATGAGTTAAAACCATAAAACCAAGCAATATTATTACATGTGATAGTATTAGTACGAGATGGTAATGATCCCAATTAAAGACCCATAAATTCACAAAGAATTAAATTAAATCACTGAATCATCTTCACAGGAGAAAGTAGATTCGGAAATGAGTTAAGACAACATCTCAAATATAAATAAGAAAAGAATACAAGATAAGAAAAAAGTGAAATGGGGAGAAAATACACAAATGTAAATATCTTTTCTCCAACTTTTCTTCCGTTTTCTTGACAACCAAATAGTAGATAAGCAAAAACAAACACAACCCCCTGGATGAACAGAAAGTTGACAATATCTTGGATGAACAGAACAGGACACTAAATCAAAACCCATATAGATAAAATGTTCTAAATCAAAACCCAAAAATAGAACCCTAAAACATCTATTTATACCTTGTGCATAATGTGGGTATAATAGGAATATAAAAATAACATCCCAAAGCAGAGCAACCTCCATCACTCTCTTCCAACTTCAAGTCACTCTTCACATGAACCTCCAAGGTAGCTCCTCAAATGCTATGCTCGCTCAAAGGGCATCTCCTCACTAGAGCTCACTCTTTCCGAGCTGGCCATTTCTCGCTAAGTAAATCAATCACATCCATAGTGCCTGTTGACAAACTCCTAAAATCTCTTCAGCGAAAGATTTCACGTCAAATTTACCAACCTATGACAAAGAAAAATAATGCACTATCGAATGTAGCCATTAGCGCCAATCCTATCTTTCGCACTACATAGCAAGTTTCACCGCATCCTCTCGTTTCTCCATGGATGGTGATCTGGATCATAACATTCCAACGAAAAAACATTCTTGTTCTTTTTTTATTTTTGCTGGAATGCTATGATTAAATCTATAAAACCCGCGAAAATTCCAATTTTAAAATGTACCAAATAAAATCCGAAATTTTCTGTATCTCTGATGATCAAATCCACTTCACCGTTGAATCGCCTCATGAAATCGCACACGCGAATTTTATCAATTCCGAGACAAGAGGGAATTTCATTGCCTTTCGAGGCACCAAGTGCCTGAGACAACAGGAGAGGCATGCGATGTGACAAGGGTCACCTACTACATGTACCCATGTGACACATGCTGCATGATTAGTGAGAGGATAAGAGATAAACGACTTAGACAGTCTACGGTCAAAAAGTTCTTTAAAGTCAAAACTAAAATGACAAGAATGAATTAATCAAAAAGAAAAGTTAAAAAGACATCATCTTCTTCTCCATTTTGCTGAAACGTGCAGTGAGGGTAGAAAAACTGGTTTTAGAGAGAGAAAGTCCAACTTCTCTCTAGATTTCCTAGCATTCATACCGTCGGCTCTCGGGTCAGCCAAAAAGCAAAGTTGATATACGCTATAAGGGCTACGCGAGGACATCGATTTTGAGGAGTTTCGACAACTCCGAGAGGTAGGGGTCTTCTCCTACTTGATTTATTTTTTGGCTAAGAGCCATTTTAATGGATGGGGATTTGTTAAGGCTTGGATGACCATGTTTTCGGTCCTAAAATATTTGGACCGAGTGAAGAAAATCCCTAGTGTGGCCATGAAATGTTGTCGAGACCTGTGGTCGCTCAATGTGATTTGGTGTGTGAATTGTGTGTCGGGTCGAAAGTGATTCAAAATGAATTGTTTAATTGGTTATTAGCTCATGAGCTAATTTGGTGTTATTGCTATGAATTGAATAATATGATGTTGTGAGTTAACTCTCAAGTAGTATATGCATGTTTTATATATATTAACATGAATTGTTAGAAATGGCATAATGCATTCCATATGCACCAGTAAGCACCCTAGAATGGTAGTGAGTGCATGACAAATAAAATCTGAGAATTAATCCAACGATGAATTCTTTTGTAAAATTATTAAAATAATTATTTTATCTGAAGTTGCTCGAAGAATCTGTTGGGAAGATTGTCCAACAATTCACATTCTGAGGGGCCCAAAGAATTGTTTTAGAGTTACCCAACAAATTCACTTCTGAGGACGGCCCAACGATTATATCGTAGAGGAGGGTCGTCTCCCCAATTAAAACAAATATTTTTATTTGGAAAATGATTTTCATACCTGGCTTGCATGCGAGGGAGCCTGGGTGAGGACTCGAGACACGGGATCAGCATGTAGACATTCAAGTAGGATCATGCATTTGCTGAATGTGTTCGTCATTGGCTACATACTTAGGTGGGGAGTAACCTACGTAGGAGATTATCACTACTAGGCATTGCCTCACCCCATTGCGGGATCCCCTTTCAGGTACAGGAGTGTTCTCCAGAAGACGAGACGCTGTTAGAGGCCGCTGAGAAGAAAGCCGATGTGGCTTTGATTACATTTGTAAAACATGTATGAATTATTACACCAAAGATGTCGTATTAAGAGTGATGTGCAACTTTGAACTATGGTAAAATATATAGTTTGATGTATTTTTGTGAGTATGGATGTATGGGTCAATGTGGCCATTTTACTCACGTATGGGTCTCATGATATGAGACACAGGTATTCCGTAGGTTGACGGTGGTCAACGGGACCCTAGGGATTTAGGGCATCCCAACTTGGTATCAAAGCCTAGGTATACGAGTACCTGGGGCTTTAGAAACTTGGGCTTTAGCCATGGCCATTAAGGTATAAGAGCATCACAGCTTGGTATGGCTCGATGTTAGGGTTTAGGTATGTGATTACCTAGGCAGTCAAGGGACATGATTAGAACATTGCATGCATTGTGTTTTATGTGTGCTTGGGTGTATAACATGATGTGTGTTGTATGTGTTGTGTGATTTGTATGCTTAGTGAATAGCATATAGGGAAATGTTGAACACTAGGGTTGAGAAAATAAAACCTTAGGAGTTTGAGGATTTTGGGCAGAGTGGTCCGGGAATAAACAATTTTTTTTTTTTTCCGGGATGATTGCCCCAGCTTCTTTAACATGAATAGGACGGCTTTTGTGAAATTCGAAAATTATTCCACTAAGACAAGAAAATGGGTTAAAATTTAACTCTTAAAATTTTTGAGTTGTATAAACTACAGTTGTCTAGGCTACTGCATTTTAAGAGTAGCGGGGAAGCTACTGGAAGAAAAAAAAAAAAAAAGGTGCGGTGAGGTCAGCGGGCTATCGCCCATTTTCCACGCCGGGTCACGATACGTGAGATCAGATCGTGACACGTGGCCTCGGGAGGTGGTCAGAGTGGCGAGTGTGCTGGCGATACGGTGCCCAGATGCCCTCTACATGGCCAGTAGGGCTGCGACATGGCCGGCATGCGTGCAAGTGAGCGACAACGAGAGCGCGCAGCCTGGCCACTTGGGTGTGTCGCGATACAATGGTTTGTATCGATAGGAGCGGCCGTGGTCGCGGACACGTTGCACGCCAAGGGCCGCGAGCACGGCCAGAAGCGCTCGCGACATGCGCAATGTGGATTTGTGTGTGATTAGTGCTCAAAGTGCTATTTTGAACCCTATTTAAGATAGTTTCGCTTTTGCGCACTAATCATATGAATTGAGCTAATTGACACGTAAGTGTGTCCACTTAGGTACCACTCGATCTCCATTTCCTCGAGTTTGTTTTTGCTAATTTTGCAGGTTTTTGTGAGCCTCAAACTAATAATATATCAAGTTTGATGTCGAGTGGTGATCAAAGCTACTGGTAGGTGATCCGAATCAACAAATTTGTTTCCTATATTCTCCTACTAGCTACCGTAGTCAAGCTACCGTAGTATAGCGGCTCCAGTCGAACACGGGACGGGTTTTCATCCTACCACGATTCGCATTAATGTTTGGAAAATGGTGAGACTTTTGTTTGGATTTTTGACGGTAAAAACAGGGAGTTTGTTGTTCACCGGATAACCGAAATAGCTTAAACCGAGGTGTGAAATGGTAACTCAATACTGGGTCACTAGCTTGATAAAATGTAGGTTATTAAGGTGTCCTCGGTTATTTCTCGCATTAGTGGCAAAATGACATATAGTCAAAGCCAAAACCGGATCTTTGTTTAGCTATGAAACCTAACCCTAGAACCACTCCTATTTGAGTCCAATCAAATACTAAGCATTCAATGTCCTAGTCAGTTTGAAACCCTAGCATTTAACCTCATTTCAATGGCTCGTAAATGACATCTAAAGGATATCAGTGCATCTACCATTAAGAATGCACTGAACCCTAAAGCATGACAAAGTGTCTATTCCAAAGTAAGATTTAGCTAGCATTAACCCTAGTTTGGAAAGTTTGGAACTATAAACGCAAAGACTCAGATTTCATTAAAGCATGAGGACACCGCTAAACGCCAACAACCAGGTTTACAACCCTCCTCTTCAAGGTTTGAGGCTAGCTTCCAAGCATCCTGAGTTGTCATCCTCAAGGGGTGTGTTCGGGCAAATCGAAATGAGAGGAAAGAGGAGAGAGAAGAGAGCAAAATAAAACCTAAAAACTAAAGTCGCTGGAAAGCTTGTATAAAGGAAAGTTAGGTTACATTATAAGGTGGCTTATAGCCAACCCAAATGTGTGAAATGGAAAAGGCCTAAAATATGAGATTACAATAGGGACAAATGGTAATTAATCAAAAACGGTCGCTTGGAATCAAAAAACATAAAGACGTATACCATTTTCGCTATGCATGAAATTTCCATAGATAGCTGAATTTTCGCTATGATAGCGAAATTTCGCTATCATAAATGAAAAACAAGGCATAATGAATTAAATTTTTGTTATACAGTAATTCGCTTAGCATAGCTTAAAATTTTAAAGGCAGCGAAAATTTGTTATTAGAGGCTAGCTTATGATTGCTAAATTGCATCTCTTGCGAAATTTTCGCAATGCATAGCGAAAATCACTCTCCTCCCCACGCTCCCGCCCTCAGCTTCTTGCATTGTTTCTTCATCTCATTTTCGCTTCAATTCTTCAATTCAACTTGACATTTCATCGCCTCGCCTTGGTGAAATCACTCAAGGGTTCTCACATTCAAAGACTAACATGAGTTGCTTGCTGAATCGAAGTTTCCAAGACTCGCAAAACTACCCAAAACAATCTCAAAACCAAATCGCAGCACTATGGACATGCATGACACTGACTCATATGATTAATAAGACAAAAAGCACTCAAAACCTATCTTGATTAGGGTTCACAAAATAGTACTTTTTTGGGTACTAATCACACCCCCTTAACCGACACGCTATGTTAGTCCCTTAGCAATGCTAAAAACAATAAAGGTATGCGTGTTGTGCATTTACAAAAAGTGTATGTACAGATAGGCTTTACCTTTAATATGAACCATTTACACCCTGAACGAAAACCGACATGAAAGAACAAAAACCATAAAGGAACAAGTTTAAGGGCAACATCGGTTCCAAGAGGTCAACTCGTCTACCAAAATCTAATTGTTCCTAAGGTAACCAGCCTTTGAGCCAATAAATTGCAAAGCCATTCCCTTCCCAACCTAGCTAGTCGCCATGGCCTTAAAATGCTGGACTAACCTAAATAGACCAGCCATACTCTTATTTATTCCTTAGAATTGTACGTAGTGGGTGCAATGTTAAAAACTCCTCGACTACCAAAGTCCGTAATCGGGTCCAACGATGACTCCTAACCAATTAAGGTTTAGTGGCATCAAGCCAAAAGGATCAACTCACTCACAAACTCTGCCAGATTCACCTGACTCAATGACTTCGAGAATTACACCTACAACTCGCAAACTCCACTCCAACCACCCGCATAACTAACACTATCGATGACTCCCAACCAATTAAGGCTTCAGGCATCGGCTAAAGGCCTTCGCCATATACCCTGGATCGTGTTCTAGTTTCAAGGCAAAGCTTCACTACATTTCTTTTCTTTTTTCTTCTTTTCTTTTTCGTTTTGCTTTTTCTTTTCTTTTTCATATGGAAGACTAAGGCTGGTCTTCATTCACTGCAACACAAAACCTTATTACGTGGTCACAACAAGTTTAGCCTGCTTTGCAGCGGGAGAGGTATATAGCTTCTTAACCTATTGAAACAAACTGATGTGCAGTGTGTGAATTAGCTAAAGGGGGAATGTTCGCGGTTGAATATGCCGGAACTTCAATCGACCAAAACTAAATCATGTATGAGTTGTTCTATCATTATGTAACATACAGGCTTCAATTTTTCAACTAAAGGCAAGAGTAGAAACACACAAAATGTAGGTACAAAAATGAATTGGGTAAAAGTGTAATAAACTAGAATAATGCTATAGCTTTTGAGGTAACAAAACTGATAACAGCTTAATATAGCTAATCATAACAGTATCCACGCCTACTATTGGCTAATACATGAATCTTATACAATCCTATACAAAATGAGTAGAGGTAATGATAAAGTCGAAAAACAAAGACAAAATATGATAGAAGACACTTAACTCTAACTTTTCCTCCCAACCAAAGCATAAACATGCCCTTCACCGATAGGAAAGCTAGAGAAAGGAGTGTGACCACCCTACTCGTGTGGTGGATGGGTGGATCCGCCGCCACGTACGCTAAGCAGCATGTCCAATGAGGTCGCTGGCCGCGATCGACCGATGTGTGCTCAAAGTGAGACCGAGGTGGCTCATGATACGGGAAGCATGGTGTGATCGTGCTCTATAAGAGGGCCTCTAGCCGGCCAATCGCCGTCCAACGACGCGCCCGTGTGGTAGCAAGCCTCGTGACAAAGATCCTTAACAAATGCCAGAAGCCCCTAGAACCGATATGAATATGCCCGAGATCGTCAGGCCGTGTAGGAAGGGCCGGCAAGGTCGCAGTGGGCTGGGGGGGCGCATGGGAGGTAGAGGTGGAGACGAGGAGATAAACAGAATCGGGGCCCCTCTCCACTTACCTTACCTCAAAGAACAGATCCTCTCCCCTGTGGGGTCCTCTCCTGAGAATCTCTCCCGGTCCCTCGTCATTGAGAACAAAGAGATCGACATGGTCAAGGATCGTCCATGGATAGACCTGAGTGCATCCGATCCTCCTTCGACGCTGGGCTCCTCGTGAACTTCTAGATGCTCCGTGACTCACCCAAGAATGGCTAAGATCAACAATCTGTAAAGTCTCGCCGAGCCGCCCTTTCGTGATTCTTCATCCTCAAAGTGCACAGGCGCCATGACTACCAGAGGGACCAACCGTAATCCTCCGAGATCCCAGACATGAGCCCGAGTACGGGCTCCCCTCACAACAACGTAATGCCGCAAAGGGAACAAGTCGGGTCCGGAGTGTGGTCCATTAAGAAGCATCCGAGGCGAAGTCGCCCCGGAAGAGTACGGGTCCTTACCGTAGTATCTCTTAGCGGAGACGACCATCTCCCCTCTATGATGGTCGCGGGCCAATCCCGATATCCTCTCTGCACTGGCCGCCTGCCGGGCAGCCCAATGCACCAATGTCCACAAACGGAGTACTCTTGACGATCATCAATGGTATCAGAGCTCCACGGATCAAGACTTCGAAGTCATGGAGAAGTAAAATTTGAAGCACCACTCCGTGGATAATAAACTCGCTGTGTCATAAATGGCGCAGGAGTATCGCGTGATCGCCCCTTATCGGTGCCTCCAACCGCGGTCACGGCCAATGCCGGGTACATCGTAGAATGACTCTCGTGGAAGTCCCCGGGCGCAGATCACGCTCTGAATCGGTCCCAAAGAAATGAATTAGATCGCCGATCCCCGAGGCTGGTGATAGATGGGGCGATGAGCCTCTTCCACGTGGAAGGTGATGGTTCGGCCGAGATGTCGAGGACTCCCCGGGGCCCGATGTCCAGCCCGCTCGGGAGCCTGAATCTCCCGCATCGCCTCTAAGGCATCGGAAGGCCCGGAGTCGCATCCTCGCCTCGATATCCCGAAATCTCCGAGGCCTCGCCACGATGGCACCGGGGCCACCGGCAGGTTGTGTATCCGTATGAAGGCCCGAGAATGGACACCGCAGCCGCCGGGCGCTCGGGCTCCCCATCTCCGGAGTGCTAACTGACCTCGAGCCCGCTTTCAGAATCCACCCTGTGCACGGACCATGCTCCATAGCCCACGGCAGGACACTGTGCCCAGCGCAGGCACGGTTATGAAGCGCAAAGCAGCCAGGCGACACTCAGCCGGACTAGTGGCTCCTAAGTACCGCAATGCCTAGCCGGCTTGAGGCGCAAGCTGCAAGCAGCTAATATGCACGCGACTGACCATTGCTATTGCCGATGGCAGCCTGCATCAGCCCAGTGGCCTCTACTGCATGGCTGCAGTAGGCTCAAGCGGCAATGGGAGCCAGGGCGAGGGCCATGCCGCCGCGGCCATAGGACCGGCTACGGGCCGCTGGTGAGCAATGCACGAAAAGGGGCGCAAGTGCTCGTATCGACTTAGGGCACTAAGACAGTCAAGGTAGGGGCTCGCTCACCACTGTGGCAATAGCGGTCTCCAGAAGCCCAAAAGCCATCGACATGTCCACTTCACGCTTAGCTAAATTCTTACTTTAATCGGTTTCCATCTCGCATAAAATATAAAAATTTATTTACAAATTAAACTCACAAATAAATATAAAAAATCAAAATAAAAAATTTTAAATATAAACTCAAGAATTAAAAATAAAATAAAATTGAGATAAGATTACCAAAAAGGAAAGCATAAAACTGAAGTTACTAAAAGGAAGATAATATGAAAATTTACTAATTTAAGAAAAAAACTAGTGCTTTGAAATGCAGCTGTTTCAAAGTGGGACACCAAAACCAAATTTCAATTTCATTGATTTACTCATGGAGGGCCTAGAGGAGGAGCCCACCCCGTGAGTGGCCCGTGCTATAGCCCCATGCTCGGTTCCCCGTTGACTTCCTTCTCATCAAGTGATTTTGGGGCTGACCAATGGCTCTCGTGACCACGCGGGTATTAACTCCCAATTAATCAAGCTTCATCTGGTTTGCCAATTTCGCTGGTACTCAGTTTTTGTTTCAAAGATGTCAATTAACCGAACGTAATTTCATTAGCTCGTTGTCATCTTCCACTAGCCAGGCTTGTTACCCAAGCGATAAATATTGAGCTCCACGTCATGTCGCTAAATGTGGCGCATGACCAATACGCGACAATTGATTATCGCACGCAAAGCGCGGGCCAAAAATAAATATCTTCCCAAGATAATGGCACATGATCGGGCCCATCGACTGCGCGTTACGTAGGGTGAGTGAATCAACAAAATTTGTTTCCTTAGTTCCTACTCGCGTGGTCAAGCTACCGCAAAGATAAATGGGTTCAGTAGCCGAACACTGTGGGATGAGTTTCATCCTATGAATGACTTGCATCGTTTGGAAAATGGTGATGGTTTTTGATTTGTGGATTTGTTTAAAACAAGTGAGCTCAAGGTTACCGGTTAACGAATGGGCTTAAAGTGAATGTGAAATGGTAACTTTGGGAAGGCTCGGGGCCACTAGCTCGGAGAACATGGGGGTATATGTCCCAAGTTAGTTTCTGATTAAAAATGACCTATACCAAAGCCAAAACCGGATCTTTGTTTGTTCGAGTAAACCTAACCTCTTAACCACTTACTTGAGCTCAAACTAAGTAATTAAGCATTCAAAGTCCACCCGCTTTAAAACCCTAGCATTTAACCTCATTTCAAGCAATTGGGAATGGCATCTTAAAGGATATCACAGCATCTAGTATTGCTACACATGCATTTAACCCTAAAGCATGGCAAGTATTGACCAAAGGAACAACATTAAATACATTAAACCCTAGTTTAAGGTATGGAACCATGTCGCATCAGATCATTTAAAGCATGAGGACAACCCGCAACAACCCCAAAACTGAAGCTAGCAACCCTCATCTTCGCCAAAGCTATGAGGCTTGGTTACATCCCTTGAGTCACATCCTCAAGGGGGTGTCGGTAGCCTAGAAATGAAAGAAAGATGAGAGAGAAGAGAGCAAATGAAATCTAAAAGAAAAGTCAAGTGGAGACTTTATAAAATGAAAAGTTTTAAAAGTCAGCTATGGTTACAAAATTACGGGGGTTTATATAGTCCACCGTAAAAAGTGGAAATACAAGAATACCTAAATATATTGGCTTACAAAAAGGACAAGGTGGTAATACACCAAAACGTTATTGTTCGCATTAATTACACAAAATCACAGGCACCCATTTTCGCTATGCAGAGAGAATTTCGCTAGCATAGTGAGGCTCGCTAGCCTAGCGGTTTACGTGAGATACGAATTAAGAAATTCCTCTGGCTATCTACGTGAATTCCTCGCCTTAGCTGGGCTTAAAATATGAGAGATAGCGAAATGGTGAATTCGCTACACGTTGAATTTCGCTAGATAGCTTGGGCTCGCTAGCCTAGCGAAATCTCCCAATTCGCTTAGTCTTTCGCCATGATTGCGAAATTTTCGCAATCCTACGAAATTTTCAATCGCATACGAATATCCCTGCTCTTCCGATCCACCCACGTATCCCCATCGTATCCTCTCGCACTTCTTCTTCATCAATTTGCCTTCAATTCCATTAATCGACTTTTGATATTTCATTGTTCTCATTCTGAAATCCTCGGATTCACGCATTCAATACCAAACGAAGCTGCTTTCAAGGTTCAAGTTCCTCAAAACCTCGCAAAATAACTAAAAACAACCCTAAATGGTATTAGTGGAACTGAATGGACTCGCACATCGTCAATTGACTTAATTTGATATGATTACATTTAAAACACTCAAACCTTATCTCTAATAGGCTCAAAATAGTAATTTCTAAAATTAATCACACTCCTAACCGACACGCTATGTACCCCTTAGCAATGCAAAACAATAAGGATAATACTTTAGTACTTTCAAAAGCGACATGGTTCAAAAGTGTATGGTTCAAAAAGTGTATGTACATATAAGCAATGCCTTTAAAATGAATAATTGATACCCTGTTCGAAAACCGACACGAGAGAACATAAACCATATAAGATCAAGTTTTAGGTCAACATCGGATCCATGGTTCTCAACCTGAATTTCCACCAAAGTCTAATGGTTCCTAATGTAACCAGATCGAGCCAATAAATTGCAAAATTATTCCCTCCCCCCAACCTAGCTACTGGCATGGCCTTAAGCTGTTGAACAACCTAGATAGGAAAAGCTACACTCTTCTTTCTTTATTTTGATTCTATCATAGGTGCAATGCTTAAAACCTCGACTTCACCAAAGTCCGTGTAATCTGGGTCCACCGAAGTACTCCCAACCAATTAAGGTTTAGGCATCAAGCCAAAAAGGATCACTTGACCAAACTCTATTGTGCTTCACTTTGACTTCGAATGACTTCGAGAATCAAGCACCTACAACACGCTAAACTCCACCTCATCCACCCATGTAGCGAACACTAAGTCGATGACTCTAACCACTTAGTTTAGGGCATCGCTTTAAAGGCTTTCCTATACCCTGACCATGCTCGGGTTTCAAGGCAAAGCCACGACTTTTATTTTTCTTTTCTTTGCTTTTTCTTTTCCTTTTGGAAGACTATCGTCTTCAAATACGTGGGTAACACAAACCTATTATGGGTCGTCAACATGCCTAAGGCCAGCTTTGCAAGGCGAAAAGAGGTATATAATTTCACAGCCTAATGGTACAATCTGGTGTGCAGTGCGTGAATTAGCTCAAGGGGGAATGTTCAAGGTTGAAATACTCCAAAATCTCGATTGACTAAAAACTAAATCATGCATGGAATTGTTCTAACATTAAGGTAACAACAGGGTTTCAATTCTCCAATTAAAGGCAATTCAATTGTTCAATTGAAAGAAAAAGTAGATACACAAAATAAAGACATAAAAATGAATTGCAAAAGTTAAAGAAAAACTGCAGGATCTGTATAGCCAGAAAAACTGAATTCCAATAACATGAAAATTACTTTTAACTTGCTCAGCATGGAATGCAAAACTAATGGATAGGACTGTACCACCTCAAACATGATGGCTGGAGAAGGGGCATTTCCAGTTGTTGGCGTCACTGTGACTGTCAACAAAAGGAAATCAAATGTCAAACTCTGATTGCTACCACAAATTTCAAACAAAAGGAAATTTAATCGAAACTAAACAATGAGAATGAAGGGGAAGAACCAAGAATTAGCACTTAGACGTGTGGACTGCACCTGTGTGAGGTCCAGGAGAATTTCCTCCCGACAACCAAATGGCCGCACAAACATAGGGCTTCACCCTTGTCCATTGACTTTGATCACCCTATCACCTACTTGGATTGAGCAGGTCCACCGAACCATTGGGGTATGCCCATTAACAATGAAATCTAATTCGGCCATCGCGACTCGAGCTGTCTTAAATAGATGGAGTTTGGAATCATACAGAGGACTTGTCACCCGCGAAATGTTCTTCCTGGGCATTATCCTGGCTGCAAGCATTTTTCGATCTTTCCTTTGCAATCTTCGAATTCAAGTAGGCATCATTTCGTATTTCTTCCAACTCATTGAGATCGAGGAATCTCTTGACTCTGGCCCTACTTAGATCCATGTTCAGCTTTTTGATTGCCCACCATGCCTTATATTTGATCTCCACTGGAAGGTGACACACTTTACCATAGACCAACCGATAAGGGGACATTCCATGATTGTCTTGAAAGCCGCCTGTGAGGGCCCACAAATGGTCTGCTAAAATATGATGGACCAATCTTTTCCTCGTCGCTATTTACCACCTTCATCGTAATGGCATTAATCTCTCTCGTTAGCTAGTTCCACTTGGCCACTTGTTTGAGGATGGTAAGGTGGCCACTTCAGAGCCTCACACCATATTTAGCCATGAGGCTTTCAAAAAGGTCCATGCGTAAATGTGAACCCCATCGCACAATGGCTTCGTACCTCGAACCTAGAAAAGATGTTGTTCAAGAATTTAAGTACCATCATGTGGTCATTGGTTTTACAGGGGATTGCCTCAACCCACTTGACACATATAGTCTACTCCCCACCAAAATGCAATGATAACCATACGACGGGGAAAGTTCCCATGAAATCGATGCCCCACACATCGAATAGCTCGACTACCAAAATTGGGTTCAAGGGCATCATGTGACGGCGAGACAACTTCCCGAGTCTTTGGCATCTATCACATACACGGCACATTTGGTGTGCTTCCTTGAACAAGGAAGGCAAGTAGGAAAACTAGACTCAGAGCACCTTCATCATTCGTCTTTGGGAAGCAAATGACCACCACAGTACTCTCATGGCAAAGCAATTCACTCCCCTGCTCCTCCCTCAGTACGCACTTCCCGACATTTGATCTCGCACCGTATTTGAACAAGAAGGGTCTCTTCCTAATAATAGGAATGGATCTTTCGCAAAGAAATACTCTTCTATCCCGTTCTTTCCACTGCATGGGAATTCCCCTGTGGCGAGGAAATTGGCAATGTGAGCATACCAGGGAGCTTTTTCTAGCTGCATTAGGGATTCTTCAGGAAATTCATCATTGATGGGTGGGCTATGAGTGTCATGAGCTATTGTTAACCTTGAAAGATGATCTGCCACTACATTCTACTCCCCTTACGTCTTTAATTTGCAAGTTAAACTCCCCAAGTAAAGAACCCATCGATGAGCTTCTCTGCTGTGATTTTGCTCGTTGGGAGATATTTCAAAGCGGAATGGTCCGTAAATGACTATATCACCCAAACTAAGTGATGTCAAATTTGTCTAAAGCATACAACACACAACACCCTTCTCTCGTAGTGTAATTCCTTTGTGCTTCATTTAAGGTTTTGCTTACATAATAGACTACTACGAGGCTTCCCATTTCCTTCGGGCCGAGCACGTCCGATAGCAAGATCACTTGCATCACACATCACTTCCGTGCTAACCCGGCCAGCTAGGTGCTCTTACTATCAAAAAGAGTCAAATGAGATTTCAAATTTCTTCAAAGCTCTCCCGCATTCTTCTCCCAAACAAATTTGGCATCTTTCAGAGTTTAGACAGGGGCTTAGCAATCTTTCGAGAAGTCTTTAATAAATCTTCTATAGAAGTTTTTCGTGATGACCAAGGAATTGCCTAATCGCTTTTTACATTCGCTTGGGACTCAGCTGGGAAATAAGTTCAATCTTGCTTTATCAACTTCTCTATCCTCCGCTGAAATAATGTGGCCATGGGCATCTCTCCTAGTTGAGCACCAGGTTCTTCTCAATGCACCTTTGTAGGATGGCCTCTAGATTAGTCAGACATTCTTCAAAATCGCCTCCATATACAGTGATGTCATCCATGTATACTTCCATTATGCGCTCCACCATATCGCTAAATATGCTAAGCATACATCTCTGAAATGTGGCTGGGGCATTGCAAAGACCAAAAGGCATCCTCCTATAAGCATATGTACCAAATGGACAAGTGAAAGTGGTCTTTTCCCCGATCTTCTCAGGGCAATCTTTATCCGAAATACCCCTCGACCACCTACCCATCCAAAAGCAATAGAATGGGTGTCCGAAACCCTCTCAAGGAGCCGGGACGATGAATGGCAACGGAAGATCTTTTCTTGTTACCTCATCAGCCTCCTATAATCTATGCACACTCTCCAACCCAGAGTGAGCTCCGGTAGACAATTCTTCACCCTTTCATTTTTCACGCTTGTCACCCCGGATTCTTTAGGCACCCCACTGAGTTGGGCTCACCCAAGTGCTATCCGAAATGTGCAATGATAATCGGCTTGAGCAATTTCAGGACCTCAATGCGAACTACTTCCTGCAGGTGGGGGTTCAACCTCCGCTGTGGCTGCCTAACAGCCTTGTGACTCTTCTGTGTAAATGCATGGGTGCATATTGCTGGGTTTATGCCTTAAATCAGAAATTTTCCACCCTAATGCTTGCTTATTCCTTTGATGAAGGTGCAGCAAATATTCTTCACAGGTATGCGGTCATCGCGATGAAATCACAACTGACACACCATTTCATTTTCTTCCGTAAATGCATACTTCAACTCAACTCGGGAGGTTTGAGTTCTAACTCATTGGGGTCTTGGTCGTCGCCCGCTAATAGGAGGTATTTCCATTTTTCTCCTCCAATACTCTGTACTAAGCTCATGCTCAAGGTTCCTCGCTGGCCTCCAAGGCACTCCTGATAACTCTCCGGGGTTAATACACCCACTCTACTTCATTAGCCCCAGCTCTTCAAGAATCATCTATTATACGACTCTTCACGCTATCTTCTTCGTAGCATATGCCTTTTACTCAAATGAAAATATTGAGTTCTACAGTCATATTCCCAAAATGTGAGTCGCAGATAACCCCATTTCGTACTATTATGGTGATTTGAAGCAGCCAAGAATGGCCTCCCTAAAATGATAAGTACATGATTGGCTCCTCACCGCAACCATTCCGTGTCAAGTACGATCGAAACTGACCGGGTAATAAAATCTGTCCACCAGATAATACATCCCTAATGGTCTCCTTCGGGTATTTTAATGCACTCCATCGCACTAGTGACAATGTGATGAAGTGGGTGTTCGCCTCCCAAACCTAATTGCTTGTACATGGAATATGGCAGAAGGTTCACACTAATCTAAATCTAACAAAGGCTTTCTCCACACTAATGCCTCCACATAAAATCAAGATTGCTGGACATCCCTGGTCTTTATATTTCATCGAGTTCGCGACTAATGATAGCACTCATCATTTCTACAAAAGGCCTTTTTGGTTTACATTGAGACTCCTTTTAATCGCGCATAGGTCCCTTCAAGAACTCTCATAGGTGTAATTTGTTTGATCATGTCGAGGAGAGGAATATTAATCTCTCTACTCTGCCGCAACACTTCAGCATTTCTTCGCTTGGTTAACTAGAAATCCCTTCTTTTCTAGAGAGCTTCGCGGAAATGGAGGGGGTACTGGATCTTCACCTCTTCCCTTGTCGATCGTTTCTTCAGGGTGGATCAGCCACTGCGTGGGAGCTGACTTGACTAGGAGCCTGACCGCCGGTCTCGCTTACCACTTTAAAGTCACCACGCCTTTAACTTCATCAATTCTACATTCGATCCTCGTCAGCCTACTTCATGCACTCCTTCTCGCTATTGCTCGGATCGAGGAACTCCTTCCCTTTTTCTCGAATCCTCGCAGCCTGCCGGTTAGACAACCTTGAAAACTTCGTGAGCGCATACGGTCCGCCCCCCGGCTGAGTGAGCTCAACCCGCCACTCTGCTAGTCCGGACATTCAAGATCTTTTGTTCTTCTACAAACGTGCCTACCACTTTGCTTAAATTCCGTGGATCGCCCCGCTTCAACCCGAGAAGATATTAGAGTGGGCTATCGCAAAGTTGAAGTGGAGCCAAATCGCCGCCGCGGCTCCCGAGGACATATGCAGGGGGTTTTGGCTTCCATGACAAGTTTGGATGATTTCTCCAGTTAGGGTTATGTGTTACTATTGAGCATCTATATGGTTTATTTTGATTTTAAAGTACGGCATGTTTCAAAAGGTTCCCGAAGATGACTATTTGGCTGATAATCAACACAAGCTGGGTGAGATGCAGGTAACTCATTTACTACTTGCATTTCATGCTGGCTTCTCATTTCCAGCTCCTCTAACCTTCGAGTCAAAGTGGTCAATTTTTCTTTCATCTCTATGTCTTCGGAAAGTGCATAAATGCCCCCCGTGGTTCGGCTAGCGCCTCGACTTCGGCCTTCTCGGATTCTGGCCATCCCATGCCTTTGAGGTTTTCGGGCCACATAGTTCAAAAAAGTCCGCGCTTCCTCATCCTGTGCTTTGCTCAAAAAGTTACCTCCCACACATGGTCTCCAATGCTGCTTCATGGCTGAGACATACCATCATAAAAATGGTTCACTAGCATCCATGTATCAAAACCACGCAGCGGGCACGCCAAGATGGTCTCAATGAATCTTTCCCAACACTGATAAAACTTCTCATTGTGAAAGGCTAAGTAGGTGTAGATCTGTCTCTTCAAATCGTTGGTTTGTTGCACTAAGAATTCCTTCAAAATTCAGCCTTTGAAGATCGGTCCACTTTCTCTCGACGTTTCCCTACTCAGTGAATTGAGCCAAGCAATTTGCCTTTATCCTTCAGCCACGTGAAATGTTTCAGCTCGAGCAAATCCACATGCTCTGCTATACTCCTCCTTAAACGTAGTGCACACCTCCTGCAAATCCCTTATATGCGAATATGGATTTTCATTCTCCTATACCGGTGAAAGTGGGAAGCAAGACTAGATAGGTCTCGACCGCCACTTCCTTAGCAGAGGTATGACGCAGAGGGAGCACTAACTCTCGAGGGTGTATGTGTTCCCATTGACTTGTATGTCGTTGATCTTCACTCGGGGTTCTCGCTGACTTTGTCGTTCCTCGTGTGTAGGGATCCATTTGGTCACTGCGGCACACCGATTACGCCCTTGTTCAATTGGTGCACCCAATTTTGCACCCACCTCGACATCCTCTCGTCCCGTTGTCGCATCAACACCGTTACACAAAAATGAGACACAACAAAGAACACAAACAAAGGTTGCTAAAGAAGTTAGTGTTAGATAAAAAAACCGACTACAAGAAACAAAGTCAGCAAAGGATCGCCAAGTGAGCAAAACTTGCGCTTGCTGCACACTTAATTCAAAAGGACTAAAACGTCACCAACACTTGTAATGTGGATTACAAGTACACATCAACTCATCAAACGTGTCAGCACCATCCGCAACTACGCCTTACGGATTCGGGTAAAGGCCACCCGTAGGGTGAGTGGAATCAACAAAATTTGTTTCCTTGTTCTCTCACCGCCGTAGTCAAGCTACCGCAAAGATAGCGGTCTAGGGTCGAACACTGTGGGATGGGTTTTCATCCCATGAATGACTTTGCACGTTGTTTGGAAAATGGTGAGGCTTTTGTTTGGATTTGTGGATTTGTTTAAAAACAATGGAGTTTGTTGGTTACTGGTTAACTGCAATGGCTTAAAGTGAATTGTGAAATGGTAACTTTGAAGGCTTAGGTCACTAGCTCGATAACATGGGGGTATTAAGGTGTCCTCAAGAGTTTCCTCGCACAAATGACTCCATAGTCAAAGCCAAACCTGGGATCTTTGTTTAACTATAAAACCTAACCCTAGAACCACTCCTATTTGAGTCAAACTACTATGACAAAGTCCCATTCAGCTTTAAAACTCCTAGCATTTAGCCTCATTTCGTAGGCTCGTAAATGGCATCTAAAGGATATCAAGGCATCTAAAGATTAAGCATGACCGAACCCTAAAGCATGGCAAGTATCGACCAAAGGAACAACATTAAATGGTGGCTAAACCCTAGTTTGGAAGGTATGGAACCATAAATGCAAGACTGTATCATTTAAAGCATGAGGACAACTCAAACAACCCCAAAACCAAGCTAGCAACCCTCTTCAAAGAGAGGTTTAGCCAAGCATCCCTTGAGTTGTCATCCTCAAGGGGGTGTTCGTGCCTAGAAAATGAAAGAAAGAGTGTAGAGAGAAGAGAGCAAATGAAACCCTAAAAGAAAAAGTCGCGGAGACTTTATAAATGAAAAGTTTCTTAAAGTTGCTTAGGTTACAAAATTAATGGGTTTATATAGTCCACCCAAAGTGTGAAAATACAAAGAATACCTAACATATCAGCTAATAAAGGACAAGGTGGTAATACACCAAAACGCAAATGCTAGTACACTCATTAACAAAATCATGTATGCCCATTGCTTATAGTAAGAGAATTTCATAGTCGCATTTAAAATTCTCACAAATTTCATGAATTACTAGCCTAGTGAATCTCAATGAGATATTTAAATTGGAGAAATTTAGTTATCTATAGTGAATTTCGCTAGCTGTTTAAAATATGAGAGATAGCTTAAATGAGAATTTCAGCACAATGAATTTCGTTAGATAGCTAAATTTCGCTAGCCTAGTGAATTCTCTCATTCTCGCTAGATTGCTAGTCTTTCGCTATGATTGCGAATTTTCGCATCTCTAGCTAAATTTTCGCAACCATAGCGTAAAATTCCCGCCTTCTCGATCCAAATTTATCAGATCCCCACCGCATCCTCTTGCACTTCTTTCTTCATCAATTTGCCTTCAATTCCATTAATCGACTCGATATTTCATCGTTTCACGGAAATCCTCGAGGATTCACGCATTCAAGGCCTCAAAACGAAGCTAAGCTTCGTTGTTCAAGTTCTAAACCCGCAAATAAACTCAAAACAACCTCCGAATGGTATTGGGTGGAACTAAATGGACCTGCACACGTCAATTGACTTAATTGATATGATTAGTGCGCGAAAAACACTCAAAACCTATCTCTAATAGGGCTCAAAATAGTACTTTTCAGGCACTAATCACCCACTTGCTATTGGCTCGATGTCAAGTACTACAAAATCCATTGGGAAGTGGAATTTGTCCACCTTTACCAACACATCCTCAACTATTCCCTTAGGAATCTTCACCGATCGATCGGCCAATGACAAAGTGATGTTGGTTGGCTTGAGCTCCCTAAACCTAACCGCTATACACCGGCTGGCGGCAAGAGGGTTTACACCGGGCCCCCAAATCTAACAAGGCTTTGTCTATGCAAGTCCCACCAATGTCGATCAAATTGTGTGGATCCCCGATCCTTGTATTCGACCTGGCTCCTCAAGCTTCCGATTACGGCACCGACTTCTGCTCTGCTGTGAAGACTTTCTTTCAATGCCTAGCCCTTTCTTTGACTGTGCACAGTCCTTTAAGAACTTTGCATAGGTAGGGACCTGCTTAATCATGTCAAGCAAAGGGAATATTTACCTCTCACTCGCTTCTTAGCACCTCCCAAATTTCATCTTGGTTGGGATTTTTTCTT
This sequence comes from Tetrastigma voinierianum, assembly GCA_016808115.1. Classification (NCBI taxonomy): domain Eukaryota; kingdom Viridiplantae; phylum Streptophyta; class Magnoliopsida; order Vitales; family Vitaceae; genus Tetrastigma; species Tetrastigma voinierianum. The sequence goes on along the minus strand of JAEQBH010003058.1, from coordinate 61,551 downwards.
TCGCTCTCGTTGCTTGGGAAATGGAGGGGGCATGTTTTCTTCACTGATCTTCACCGAAAGTATTACTCTTTCGCCTCGCTCCTTTTCCCTTGTATGTTTCTTCAGCTAGCCATGGGCACCGGTTGTCGATCTCTTTCCACTCCTCAAAGTGATGATAGCTTTCACTTCATCCATCCCCGAGTTGCTGGATGAACCTACCTCACGGACTCCTCGATTTGGCAATGTTTGGGAAGGGAACCTTCCTCTCCTCGCACCTTCTCATGAATGTTAATCTCGTGATTGAATACTGCAGATTATCAATTTTTGGATTAAGGCTGCTTTCAAGCCCATCTATTCTCTTGTTCAAAGGTACTTTCTACAATATCACCTTTGGAGCCAATTGTACATTGTTCCCTTTGTTCTTCCACAAAATTGCCTACCACCTCGCTTCAAATTCAATATAACTTGTCCCATGTGGAGGAAAGATGGTGGCGGTCATCAGATGTGAGGAACCAAACTGTTGTTTGGCACCAAAGTACATAGCAGGATTAGGTTTCCGTGAGATTAGGTGATTCTCCAATTGAATTAGTGGTGTATTAACGATGGGCATTAGCCTGCGGGCTCAGGACGACCCCACGAAGACAGCATACTCGACATCAAATCCTTCACCGAGAGACTGGATATGTTCTCCTGGTGGACAAGTAATCGACAATTGATGCATGGGTTAGCCTCGTGCGCATTTTCAAACACGCTGCACTTCATGGAGCCTTTTCCTAGCTTCCAATCTTCCTACTAGGGTTGATGATCGCTTTCATTTCATGTCTTCCGACGCAAAAATTCTCCCTTTCGTGGGCCGAGGCCTCATTTTCTCCACCTCCCTGGCTCGCTCATCCCATCTCTTGAAGTTTCAAATCATAATTCAAAATCCATGGCTTCATCTGGATGTTTGCTCGAAGTCCTCCACACATTGTTTCCAAAAGTTGTTTCACGGCCGGAGACATACCACCATATAGAAGTGGTTTACTGTTGACCAAGTGTCGAAACCATGATGTGGACAAGCACTGATGGTCTCCATGAATCTCTCCCAGCATTGGTAGAACCTCTCGTTGTCGAGGGCAGCAAAAGTGTAAATTTGTCTCTTCAAATTGTTGGTCTTGTGAGCACTGAAGAATTTCTTTAAAAATTATGCTTCGGGCAGCCTCCGCCCGCCTTCCGATAGTTCCTGTCTCTGAATTGGGCCATATCTGGCTTTGTCTGAGGGTCAATGGAAATGCCTTCAACTTCAACAAAACCATGTCAATTTGTTCCTTCCGTTGTTATGCATACTTCAGAATCCCTTATATGGGTGTATGGATTTTCATTTTCCATACCATGAAATGTGGGAGCCAAGGGCACGGTAGGGTCTCAACGCTACATCCCTCGCGGAGGTATGATGCGGAAGAAACCGCCAGCTTTAGGAGGGTGTATGTGATCCCTCATTGATCTGTATGCTGTTGGATTCACTAGGGTACCCTGCTGACTTTGTTGTTCTTCAGGTAGAGGATCCATTTGATCACTATGTACATTGATTTCACAACCTTGCTCCAGGCGGGTGTGCGATTCTTCTGATCTACAAGAGTGTCTCTATCCTAGTGGTGCATAAACACCTGTTACACAAAATTAGACAAAGCAAAGAGCACAAACAAAGCTTGCCAATGGATCAGTGTTAGCTAAAACAAAAATTAGCGGCGTAGAAACAAAAGCGGTGCGATGCGACGAGTGAAGAAAACTTGCGATTCGAAGCAAATGAAATTCAAAAGGATTTAAAGGTCTGACACTTGTAATGTGGATTACAAGTACATATCAACCTCATCATCCATAGTTTGGCACCATCACAGCAGCTGGCGCTCATTTGGTCGTACCCTTTGTAAGGTGATCGAATCGAAGCAAAATTTGTTTCCTATATTCCCTCCCCTCTTTGCGTGATGAAACTCTTTTGCAGTATGGCAGTCTAAATTCGAACACGGGGATGGGTTTTCATGCCACGAATAGTTAAGCATTAATGTTTGAAAATGGTGATTAGTGCCCAGTGCTATTTTGACCACATTCAAGATAGGTTTGAGGTGCTTTTGTTGCACTAATCATATGAATTGAACTTGTCGAGCATGTCTGAGTCCACTTAGTACCATGATCCCATTTTCGAGTTTGTTTTGGTAATTTTGCGGGTTTTTGCGAGCCTCAGTAATAATTTCAAAGTTTGATGTCGAGAGTTGGTGCGAGATCTTTGAGGATTCTGATGAGATTTCATCAACAAAAAATGAAGAAATGTGAAGTGGAGTTGATGAGTTGATGCGTGTAAAACAAGCGGGAAACCAAATTTCGCTATGCATTGCGAAAATTTATTTGAGACAGAAAATTTGCGATCATATGGAAACCACTAGCAATCTAAGCGAAATTTTAAGCTGTAAAATTTAAGCTAAGTATGAAAATTTGGCCCAGCCTAGCAAAAATTACTATTCATAAACGAAAATTTTGATTTTCTCTATCACTTGTGATTTCGCTAGGCTGCTTATTAACTAACATGAAATTTAAACAGCTAAGCGAATTCCTACATAGCGAAATTTCTACCCTTGTGTTTTTTATGTTTTTGATTCCAAACGACCACGTTTTGATTAATTACCATTCTGTCCCTATTGTAATTTCATATTTTAGGCCTTTTTGTCATTTCACACATTGGGATTGGCTGTATAAGCTCCTACAACTTTGCTTAACCCTAACTTTCATTTTATACAAGCTTTCCCTTGACTTTTCATTTTAAGTTTTATTTGCTCTCTTCTCTCTCCTCTTTCTCTCATTTTCCGCTGCCAAACACACCTTGAGGATGACAACTCGAGGGATTAGCGGCTAAGCCTCAAAGCCTTGAAGAGGAGGTTGCTGAAAAGCGGTTTGAGGACTCACTGCGGGTTGTCCTCATGCTTTAAATGTCTAGTGCGCATTTATGGCTCGAACTTTCCAAACTAGGGTTTAATGCTATTTAATGTCTTTCCTTTGGTCAATACTTGTCATGCTTTAGGGTTAGGTGCATTCTTAATGGTAGATACGCGATATCCAACTAGATGTCATTCTGACTATTGAAATGAGGGTTAAATGCTAGGGTTTCAAAGCCAGCTAGGACATTGAATGCTTAGTATTTGATTGGACTCAAATAAGATTAGTTCTAGGAGTTAGGTTTCATAATGAAACAAAGATCTGGGTTTGGCTTTGACTATATGTCATTTGCCACTGTGCGAGAAATAACGAGGACACCTTAATAACCCCATTTATCAAGCTAGTGACGAACTAGGGTTACCATTCCCACTTCGGTTTAAGCTATTCCGATTATCCAGTGAACCTTGACTCCTGTTTTTATCCAAATCCAAAAATCCAAACAAAAGTCTCACCATTTTCAAACATTAATGCGAATCATTCGTGGGATGAAAACCCATCCCCGTGTTCGACCTCTATACTGCAGTAGCTTGACTACGGCAGTAGAAGGAACATAGGAAACAAATTTTGTTGATTCCGGATCACCCTACCGTGGCACGAATCAAATGGTGAGACTTTTGTTTGGATTTTGAACTGATCAAACTTTGGGGGAGTTATTTCAGATAGCTGGCTGCTTAAGCAGGTGTGAATGGTAACATGAGCTTGGGTCACTAACTGATAAATGGGGTGTAGGTGATCTCGGGTCCTACGCATTAGAAAAGTTGTATAGTCAAGCAAAAGCGGTCTTTGTTTTAGCTATGAGCTAACCTAGAACACTCTAACTAGTCGATCAAGCTACTAAGCATTGAAACCTAACATTTAACCTGTTTAATGGCGTAAATGACATCTAGTATCGATTAATCTACCATTAAATACCTTGAATATAATATGGCAATGACGAAGAAAAACATCAAATGGCATTAAACCTAATTCAGAAAATTTTGGAACCATAAATGCGTACTGTAATCGGCCAAAAGCATGAGGGACAACACCAAGCCGCAACAGCCAGGCTGGCAGGCCCTCCTGCTCAACTTTGAGCTTGCAGCATCCCGCTGAGGGATTGATAAATCCTCGAGGTAATGTTTGGCTTGTGAAAATAGAAGAAGGAAGAGATAAGAAGCAAAATAAAACCTAAAAACAAAGCTGCGGGAAGCCTTGCATAAAGTAGTTAGGAATTCTGAAGTATAAGGCTTATATAGCCAACCCCAGTGTGTGAAATGGCTCTTACAAAATGATTACAATAGGGACAAACGTAATTAATCAAAACGTGTTAGATTGAAATCAAAAGCATCAAAAACTACCAGGGCGGCTCGGCCCAAGCTATGCGGGGAAATTTTGCTAGCATAGCGAAATTTTCGCTATGATAGCGAAAAAAACAAGGCATAGCGAAATTCAAATTTTTGCTATGCACAGTAGTTTTCGCTAGCATAGCGAAAATTTGAGCATAGCGAAAATTTCGCTAGGACAATGAGGAAATTTTAAGCTATGATTGGAAATTTTCGCAATCCTGTAGCCTACCGCAATGCGAAAATCCAGCCTCCTCCTGCTGCCTCCTGCTTTGCCTCCTGCATTGTTTCTTCATCTCATTTTGCCTTCAATTCTTCAATTCAACTTGACATTTCATCGCCTCAGCTTGGTGAAATCACCAAGGATTCTCACATTCAGCACCAATACGAGGCCAAGCTTGCCGACTTAAGTTTCCAAGACCTACAAAACTACCCAAAACAATCTCGAAACCAAATCAGTAGCACTAAGTGGACATGCACATGACAATTGGCTCAATTCATATGATTAGTGCCTGGCTTACTCAAAACCTATCTTGAATAGAATCGAAATAGCACTTTGGGTACTAATCAAAATTAGATTAACATCTTGAGGATTCACGGTGATTTCATCAGCAAAAATGAAGAAATGTGAAGTGGAATTGATGAAAAGAAGATACGTGGCAAGCGAGGCGTGAGGCAAACCCCGATAATTTAAGCTATGCATTCTTGAAAATTTTGCAGAGTGCGAAGGCTTTCGCAACCATAAGCAAATTTATTAATCTAGCGAATTTTAAGCACATGCCTGAAGGCCACCGTAGGCTAGCGAAATTTCGGCTATCATAGTGAAATTTCGCCTATCATAGCGAAAATTGCGTGCGTCTTGAAAATTTGGATTTACATATACTGTTTTTTGGCTATGATAAGCGAAATTCCTTCTATTGGTGTTGCCCTGTGTTTTTGATGTTTTGATTCAACGACCTGTTTGATTAATTACCATTTTGTCTGTGTAATCTCATATTTTAGGCATTTTTGTCATTTCACACGGTTGGCTATATAAGCTCAGCTACAACTTTTTGTAACCTAACTTTCATTTTGTAAACTTTCCACTTGGCTTTAGTTTTAGGTTATATTTTGCTCTCTTCTCTCTCTCTTTCTCTCATTTTCTTGGGCGCAGAGCCACCCCTTGAGGATGACAACTCAAGGGATGCTTGGCTAAGCCTCAAAGCCTTGAAGAGGAGGGTTGCTAGCTTGGTTGTTGGTGGTTTGGCAGTGTCCTCATGCCTTTAATGATACAGGTACTGCATTTATGGTTCCAAACTTTCCAAACTAGGGTTTAATGCTATTTAATGTCTTTCCTTTGGTCAATACTTGTCATGCTTTAGGGTTCAGTGCATTCTTAATGGTAGATGCACTGACATTCTTTTCTAAATGTCATTCTGAGCCATTGAAATGAGGTTAAATGCTAGGTTTCAAACTGATTGGAACTTGAATGCTTTCAGTGTTGGTTGGATTCAAATTGGAGTGTTTTTAGGGTTAGGTTTAATAGCTAAACAAAGATCCGATTTTGGCTTTGACTATATGTCATTTTGCCCTATTGAGAAATAACTTGAGGACATATGTATTGTATCAAGCTGATGACTGAGCCTTCAAAGGTTACCATTTCGCACCTTAATTTAAGCCATTTATTAACGGTGAACAACAGCTCCTGTTTTTAAATGCAAATCCAAAAATCAAATAAAGTCTCACCATTTTTCAAACGCCAGTCACGAATCATTCGTGGGATGAAAACCCATCCACGAGTGTTCGACCACAGACGCTATATTGTGGTAGCTTGACTCGGTAATGGGAGGAACATAGGAAACAAATTTTGTTGATTCGGATCCACCACTACCGTGCTTACGCGAATCGATCATGCATAATACAATTTTTGTATCGCGACCGGGGGGCGACGACACGGCGCGTGGCACAGCGCGTGACATGGCTAGTGCGCTCTGCGACACGACCTGCGACATGGCATTGAGGGCGCGGCACAGGCGCGGGGTCATGGGTGTGCGCCTGTATGCACCTAACCTTGTTTGACTCGATACGCACATTACTTGATCCTTTGTTCATGGACCTTTGTTCATGAACAACATTCCGCAAGGGTTTAAAAAATAAAAAAATAAAAAAAATTAAATGAATTAAAATAAAATAAAATTTTTGTTGCATATGATTTAATACATGGAATTATTGTCTTGCATTACCTATGAATGCATTGACTTTGTGTATGAAATATTTTCGGTAGGTGAATAATGTCTCGAGGCTGTATTTACACCCTTAGAGATACCTCATTAAAACTTAATTTTCCATTTGACATGTGTAGATGGCTAGTTGCGGGAGAGGACGTGGGGTCGTCGCGGTGCTATGACACCACGATGTTGACCAGCGAGGCCTTTGCGAGACTATAGGGATTGCGACTATTGCCATTGCAGTGGTGCGTGAGTGAGGAGGTCCCAGGAAGTAACTGGAGGTTGGGGCACATCATCCTCAGATAGTCACAAGGGAAGGTCAGATGATGGCAAACCATTGGTTTTATGGAGTTGAGAAGATATTGGAGCGTGGAGATTACCTCAGATATGACCCGGGATCGATGATTCGTGCCACGGTAAAAATTTGGCCCAAAATCAACAAATTTATATACACACAAGTTCACCACTCTTGACGTAGTCGAAGCTCTTTGCGATATAGTGGTCTAGGAGTCGAACACGGGGATGGGTTTTCATCTAAATGGTTTGTCGGTGCATGAGAAGGTAAGGCTTTCTATTTGGACTCTTTGGAATTGTTTTCCAAAAAGCGATTGAATGGTTTTGAAGCGGGAGTATGCGAAATTTAAATTGTGAAAAGTTAACTTTGAGATTTAGGTTACTAACTTGGCAAGTTAGGGCAAACAAGTGTCCTCGGGTTTTATCCTCGGCGTTATGACATACGACATATAGTCCATGGCATACTTAGGATCTATATTTAACTAGCAAACCTCACCCATGAAACATCTCTATTTGAGTGGCAATTGCTTGTCTGATTATGGTATCTTTTAGTTTAAAACCACAACATTTAATTATCATTTAGGAGGCTCGTAAAGACCATCTAAAGAACAACAGTGCATCTCTCACGAGTCTTTGCATCCTAAAGCATGGAGTATTGGCGAAATAATAGCGGAAATGTTACTTAACCACAATTTGAAGAACCACTAACATGTAAATATTATCTTTCGGAGGCTCGTAAAGACCGTTATAAAGATAGGTCTAAAGCATGGAAGTATTGGCCAAATCAATAGCATCCCGTATTGTACAGCTATGTTTGAGAATAAGGGCCATAAATACACTACGTAGCTTTTAATACAAGAGGACAACATGCAAATGCTTGCGGCAAGCTAACTTCGCCCATATTCCAAGGAAGGAGAGCAGCAAGCGCATCTTGAGTTGTCATCCTCGAGGGGTGTGGCTGATGGAAAGGGGAGAGAAAGAAGAGAGAGAAGAGAGAAAAGAAATAAAAGCAAAACCTAAAATAAAAGGCTTTATTTACAAAATAAAACTACAAAAATATCTTCTCCCGATTGTTCCTCCCTCGAAATTGTATGTGGGTTACAAAACAAGAGGGGCTTATAGGCCCTCCTCGAGGTATGAAAATACGAAAAACTAACCTATCAACTGGCTAAGTTAAGGATAATAGAGTAATACACGAGTTTAGATCGGTTTGGCGTAATTACAAAACATGACGAGGCATGATTTATTTGAGCTGAATTCGTAACTAAGCGAAATCACCGAGACATAGCGAAATAGAAAAAATTCGCTAAAGCACGGCAATTTATTAGCTGGCGAGAAATTTCGCTAACAAGCGAAAATTTTTTAAATGAGAAATAACAACATGAATTTTATTAGAAACGATGACATTTAAGCTATTGCGAAAATCGCGTAGTAAGCGAAAATGCAAAATTTATTAGGAATAGTGCATTTAAGCTGGCAAGCGAAAATTCCGGGTTTCTCCTGTGACTCTTTGTTCCATTGGCCCACTTTGTTCTGTTTGCTTCTCTTCCATTTCCTTCACCTTCATTTTCTTCCATTTTCTTCTCTTCTTTCCTTCTAGTCGATATATGATGTTGAGTTTGACTTGAATTCTTCATGTTTGGATCGGCTCCTTGATGTAGGCATGATTGGCTGTAGCGCAAAATTTGCCATAAAATGCGATCATTAGAATAATAGGGACCTTAATATGTAAATTGGGTTAATTATAACAATTAGTACCTGGCGCTCAGCAGTAAAAATAGGGTTGAAATAGCACTTTTTGGGCACTAATCCAATCATAGGCTGCGTTCCGGCTAGGGCGAAATCCCGAGTGTGGTGGAAGCTGGCGAAGACCTCGAGGACCTAGAGAGCAATGACATGGGCTGAGTTCTATGAAATTTGTTCGCCAGGTAGTATTTTCGGCCTTTGCTAGACATCAGAAGGCTCGGGAGTTCCTAAGAGGCTGACGAGGGGGCTATCGATTGTGATTGAGTGTGTGACGGGTCCACGGAGTTAGCTCATTCTTGGCGATTATGTGGCCTGAACTGGACAAGGTCAAGAGATTTGAGAATGGACTCAGATTGTCCATTCAAAGCGGGACCAGCAGAACCGCCTACAAGACATGGACTCACATGGTTGGAACGACCATGACCGCTAGAGAGAGCGAGATAGAGGATGCACGGGCACTTTCGGAATGCGGGTGCCGATGGTAAGAGGAAGGAGAGTTAGTCTTCTTGGGTTCGGGAAGAAGCGAGCTTCTAGTTCATGTGGGTTCTAGGCGCGGCCACACCGGCGGGCGGGATAGATCGGGGTTTCCGGTCGAAATTTGGGCGAGATGGTGTCTTGGCATTGTGGCCGGAATATGAGGAGGATTCCCGCGAGACGGGGATCAGGGTTGGGATAGCACAATCGATCCAATTGGAGGACGGGGGACGGGGATATAGTATGTTCCTCCGTCTCGGTATGGGCCCGAGGAGGTGGTTCGGTCCTAGGGTCTTTACGGGCGCAATACGGTATGGGCGGGCGGAGGGAGTACAGACTATGGGCCAAGTAGAGGGCGAGGCCAGCGAGCGGGGACATCGGGGATCTGAGGCGTGTCTGTAGTTATACCACCGGCTGAGCCAGCGGATCAGCTAGTTATACAGGATACGTTCTTGCTATCTCGACTATAGGCAAAAGTATTATTTGATTCTGGTGCATTGCATTCATTTATTGCTGCATCGGTTGTGGTAGAGTTGGGCTTAGAGGTTGAGGCCTTGGAGGAGCCCTTGTATGTGAGTTATCCCCTAAGAATTAGGGTAAGGATAGGGATGATATTCGAGGTTGCGAGCTAGAGATCTCGGGGATTCTACTCACAGTGGACCTAAGGGTCATGGACATGTCGAGTTTAGCCGATCATCTTGGGGATCAGTTGTTTAACGACATCTGAGTCGTCATCGATTATGAAGCGTAGGGGTTCACGAAGCACACGGGGCGGTACTCGTGTTACGTTTCGGGGGACAAACATGATGTTTGCCCCGGGCCAGTTGTACAAGTCCAGGTGTCATAGACAGTTAGCGGGTTGGCTAGCAAGCCTTATCCTGGAGGACGAGGTGAGACCGGACTTAGATCTACCTCGAGTAGTATGCGAGTATGAGGATGTTTTCGGATGAGCTCACAGGGGTTGCCTCTCATAGCGAGGTTGTAGACTTACGTATGGAGTTACACTGGAGCTCTGCGCCATCCCATCTCTATGACTCCACATGGGATGACACGTTGAGTTGCGGGAGCTCGAGGTCCGACTACGAGAGATTCTTGGACAAGGGATTCATTAGGCCAGGAACGCCGCCATCGTAACCGGTTTCTATTTAAGAAGAAGAAAGGCGGGACCCTTTATTTGTGCATTGACTCACAGAGCAATTGAGCGAGGGTTCACGATCGAAAAATTGGTATCCATTCTTAGGATTGATGGCTTGTTTGATGGAGTTGAGAGGAGCGAGTACTCAGAGATGAACCTTTGCAGCGGTTGCCATCAGCTGAGGGTTAGGGAGACGGATATCCCTAAGACAACATTTTGGACATGTTATGGGCACTTTGAGTTTACGGTGATGCCCTTTGGATTGACGAATGCGCAGCGGCATTCGCCGGAATCTCATGCATAGAGATTATTTCCCGGCCTTACAGATCAGTTTATCATAGTCTTTATGGATGACATTTTGATTTACTCCCAGTCTGAGGAGGAGCATGAGGATCATTTGAGGGTTGTTTTGTAGCTATTGAGAGACCATCGACTGTACGCCAAGTTCAGTAAGTGCGAGTTTTGCCTTACTGAGGTGAGATTTTTGGGACACGTGGTGTCAGCTTTAGGCTTGTCTGTGGACCCAGAGAAGGTCGAGGCTGTGAAGAGTTGGGAGAGGAGTGAGAGTCGATCTTGAGATACGCCAGTTTCTTGGGATTAATTTGGGTACTACGGTCTCATTGAGGATTTCGCGGGTCAGCGGCTTTATGACAAGATTGGCCGGAATGAGGTCAAGTTTGAATGGGATGACCAATGCGGGAGGCATTTCGGGAGTTGAGGAAGCCGCCCGGCTCCTATCTGATGAGTCCCGAGAGAGAGACAGGGGTACCACGATGTCTTATGATGCCTCGAAAGTGGGAGGCTGAGATGTGTGTTTGATGCGTCCGGGAGAGTGGTGGCTTATGGTTCCGATTAGATGAAGAATCATGGCGAATACCCCACGATATGGAGTTAGGCGGCGTAGTCTTCGCCTTGAAGATTTAGGCGCCACTATACATATGGTGGCTTGGAGTTCGAGATGTACTCGGACCCTGAAGTCGAAGTATATTTTCACTTGTATTAGGACCTCGATATGAGGCAACCTGGATGGATGGAGTTCCTAGAGGATTATGACTTCCTTTGCATTACCACCACACAGTAAGGCGAATGTAGTGGCCCCGATGCACTGGTCGTAAATCACGAGGCATTGGTTAGTATATCTTTGGGAATGGCGAATGCTCGGGGCTGTGGGACCGGTTTGGGCTCTGATGCAGTGGCGGAGCTCATGGTCGTTAGAGTTTTAGTAGCTGCAGATCACTATTGGCTTGAGTGATCGAGTCCCAAGGGACGGGGCGGTAAAGGAGATAGTGTCCATAAGGGATAGGGTAAAGTCAGTACGGATAGCGAAGTACGGGTATCCCACGTAGATGATAGTCTTTGGTATAGAGGGCGGAGTAGTGGTTCACGATTGTGGAGTTTTAGAGGAGATCCTCGGGGAGTTTCTTTGCTCTCGATTTCTTTGTGCATCAGTGGCACGAAGATGTCTTGGGATCTTTGTTGCGGTACTCTTGGAGCGGGATGAAGATACGTGGGGACTTTGTTGGCTTGATGTCTCACATGTCGACAAGTTAAAGGATTTGACACTAGAGGCGGCGGGGCTGCCGGCCATTGGAGGTGGGCCCCAGTGGAAGTGGGAGCACATCATGATGGATTTTGTGACCCACTTTCCACGGACGCCGCGGAGGCATGACGCGGAGTGGATGATAGTAGACCGCCTCACGAAGTCAACACATTTCCTAGCCTTGCGGATGACCTTCAAATTGGAGGAATTCTATCGGTTGTATATTCGAGAGATCGTCAGGCTACATGGAGTACCAGTATCCATAGTGTCGGATAGGGCAGGGGTTTCGTTTTAGCACTTTTGTAGGGTTTCAGTATGGGCACGGTGACCATGAGTACAACTTTCAACCACAGACGGATGGTCGGTCGGAGAGGACCATACAGGTGTTAGAGGACATCTTGCGAGCATCGTCTTGGATCATGGGAGTAGTTTGGGAAGGCATACCCTTAGTGGAGATTCGCCTACAACAACGGTTATTGGCGAGTATCTGATTGGCACCATATGGGGCAGCATTGTATGGGAGGCTACATGCGATCACTTGGAGTGTGGGAGAGAGCTCCATCACTGTTCCTGATCTGATTAGAGACACCTCTAAGAAGGTGAGCTTGATATGACATCGTCTTCTCATGGCTCAAAGCTGACAGAAGAGCTATGTTGATGTATGACGTCGAACCTTAGAGTTCAAGGTTGGAGATTACGTCTTCTTGAAGGTGATGTCTAAGAGAGGAGTGGTCAGGTTCAGCAAGCGCGGAAGCCTCCTTAGGAGTTCATCGGATCTTTGAGATACTTGAGAGGGTAGAGCGCGCCAGCGTCTGGGTTGGCTTCACCTTGACATGTAAGGTGTCCATGAGGTATTTCATGTCTCCATTGCTCCTGCATTGCCTCCCGGATCCGACTCGTATGGCGTGGTTGGGGAGAGATTGAGGTTGACCTGGATGGGACGAGAAGGGACCGGTGTGCGTATGGATGTGGGACCGGATTTTGCGGCGCTTAAGGCCAGTGAAATTTAGTGGGGTGCTATGGCGACGCAGGTGGGTGGGAGGAATCAACGTGGGGAGCTGGGGACACGATGCGGGCCACTGTCACTTCTTGTTGGGATGAAGGTACGTGGTTTAGTCGTTTAATACTTAAATGACTAGTCTACATGCATGACATAGTGCACGTTGCATATGCATGTGATTTGTTGTGATTGTACGGAATTTCGGGACGAAATTCTTTTAAGGGGGGAAGGATGTAAAACCTGAGAAAATTCCAATTTTCTAAAAAAAGGTAAAATGGTAATTTTGGTTAAAATATGGAATTTTTCTAGATTTCCGATGATGAAACGGACTTCACATTTGGAATCATCTTGAGAAATCTAGCTACCACATCAATTTAGATCGGTCGAGATAGTAGGAATTTCACACATATTCGAAGGCAGGGTGTCGGGTCTTAGTATGACAGCTTGTGAGTGGCATGCGATGTGACACGGGTCACCTACTACATGTACCCATGTGACACATGTTTCATGATTAGTGAGAGGATAAGAGATAAATGGCTTAGATTAAGCCATGTCAAAAAAGTCTTTAAAAGTGAACTAAGGACGAAGCGAATTAATTGAAGAAAAAAATAAAGACATCATCTTCTTCTCCGTTTTCTTGAAACATGCGGTGAGGAGAAAAAACTGGTTTTAGATAAGAAAGTCCAACTTCTCTCTAGATTTCCAGCAGTGAATAATTGGTTCTCGTTGGGCGAAAAAGCAAAAGTTGATGCGCTATAAGGGCTCTGGCGTGGACAGATTTTGAGGTTTCGACTCAGGAAGTGAGGTCTTCTCTATGATTTATTCTTTGGCTAAGAGCCATTTTAATGGATGGGGATTTGTTAAGGCTTGGATGGCCGTGTTTTTGGTCCCAAAATATTTGGACCCAGTGAAGGAAGCCCCTAGTGTGGCCGTGAACAGTGTCGAGACCTAGGGTTTTACTGTTCACGTGATTTGTGTGTGAATTGTGTGTTGGTCGGGTGATTCAAAATGAATTGCTTGAATTGGTTATTAGCCCATGTGAGATAATTTTAGTGTTCTTCTATGATTAAGATCTTATGTCATTAGTCAATTAACTCTGATCAATGCTCTCTGCTTTTACTATATATCATATAAGTAATAGATATTATCACGTTCCATATGCAGGGGCTACAGAATGGTGGGTGTGAGTGCATGACAAATAAAATTGGAGGGTTGTCCAAACGATGAATTCTTTTGTAAAATTATTAAAAATAATTATTTTATCAGAAAGTTGTCCGAAAAATTATGTTGGGAAGATTGTCCAACAATTCACGTCGGAGGAGCCCATGAATTGTTTCGGAGAGTTACCCAATAAATTCACCTCGGAGGATTGTCCAACGTATTTATATCGGAGGGTTGTCCTCAATTAAAACAAATATTTTTGTTTGGAAAATGATTTTCATACATGGCTTAGGCATGTGTGAGAGAGTCGGTGAGGACTCGAGACATGGGATTGGGCATGTAGACATTCAAGTAGGATCATGCATTTTCTTGAATGTGTTTGGTTGCCATTACATGTGCACTTAGGTGGGGAGTAACCCATGTAGGAGATTATCACTCTTTTGGGCATTTGCTCACCCGATCGTAGGATCCCCTTTAGTCTGGTGTTCGGGAGAGGCGGCGCTCGTTAGAGGCCGCTTTTGAGAAGAAAGCATGTGGCTTTGATTACATTTTTGTAAAACATGTATGAATTATTACAATTGAAACATGTTGTATTAAGAGTGATGTATTAACTCTTGAACTATGGTAATATAGTTTGATGTATTTTGTGAGTATGGATGTATGGGCCAATGTGGCCATTTTACTCACGTATGGGTCTCATGATATGAGAAACAGGTATTCCGCAGGTTGACGGTGGTCAACGGGACCCCCGGGATTTGGAGCGTCACAAAATCACTAGCCATCCTCGTTCTATCAAACAAAAAACATCCTTCATTCAGTTTTTGATAAAGGCTGTAAATGCCTTGTTTATATCTACATTTAGCATGCATTTCCATGAGGGTGGTCTACTATAACTCCCGTATGAGACGATCATTTATCGAGAGAGTGTACCCATTTCCCGAACTTCTCGCTCTAAGTTGGAACAAATGATAAAACATATCGGAATCCACACCTTCCATGCATTTCTGAAATCGATCAGTGATTCTTCATACCTCCCATTCTGGGTATAACTCGAAATCATAGCGTTCAAAGAAACCACATAAGTGCATGGCATTTTCTTAAATAGACATGCTGCACCCTCAAGGTCTTTTGAAACACTATAGGCCCCAATCATCTAAGTCCAAGTCACCACAGGGATCTGCTCAAATAAATCTCTTGCATTATCCATAACCCCTAATTCTAGCGTAGCAAGAAATGATTGAGTTCCAAGAAATGACATATCTTTCGGGCATATTGTCAAACAGCTGCCTCGCGGACTCTATATCACCAGTACTTGCATACTTGTAGATCATTCTGTTCCACGATTCAACTTAATTGACACCTAGTTTCGTCATTGAATATTATATGACCATCATTTAACTTCCCGTTCCTGATTAAACAATGAACCCTAGATCGGCGTCCATTTTCGTTCTAGTCTCGTTATCTAGTACAAGTCAATGGAGACTCGAAGATTTGATGAAACGTTTGGTTGGTCTAGGCCCGTTTAATGGGTTGGGTTGGGTTTCCACTCTAGGCCCCTCCAGGTCCAGGCTATAATGGAGCGGCCAGATTCTAGTGGGCCCCAAAATCTTTAAATCCATCAAGTAGGCTCTTGGGCGTGCTTTAGCCCCGAGTTTGTGACCTGAGGCAATGTCAGTTTAAAAAATCGGAGTCTTGATGTTTTAAAACCGGAGCGGTTAATAATCAAGTCTAGGAATTGAATCATTGATTGAATCGGAGCAGAACTAGACCAAAAAAGTAAGATTGACACAGTGTTTTTAAAATAATATGTAAGATTGATTTTTTTTTTTGAAAGGATATAATTCATTGATTCATGCTAGGAATACATTAGCAGAAGATTGATGCAACACATAAGCATAAATGCTAAAAACCCTAACAAGAAGACACAACATCTCAATTAAAAGCATAACAAACGGCTCACAGCCAACATAGGGCTCCACGACTACCACGAATGATAATCAGAAGTTACTTGAGAATACATATGATTGAGATGCAGCATGCGACGAATAAAAAGTTGATAAGATGCTTTGTTGGATTGAAACCTCGTCAATTAGATCGCAAACACAAACCTACAAAACCAAGCTTTCCTGACCAAGGAATGCCCGCATTACATCGACGCGAAAACACATAACAAGTCGGCGAAACACCGCGCAGCAAGTCGGTGACTATCTGTGAAACCAGGATAAAGAAGACCATATTGAAAAAGGAAGATCTGTAACAAAAGAAAGAATAAGGGAGGCAGGGCTGAGAAACTTGGAGTAGAAGGATGGGGAGGGATCGAGAGAAGGAGAGAAGATGAGGGGGCGTAAGGCAAGCAGCAAAACTGGCCGGCGGAGAACTCTTTGAGCCTAACTTTTGGATCTAATTCTAAATAGAACTAGATTGATTTAAAAATAAATAAATAAACAATATGTAAGATTATCTCATTCTCCAAACTATTTTCGATGATATTAAAATTTCAGCTTTATTATTGGATATAAAATAATTCACGATGCTCTTTTTTTTTTCTTTTTTTTTTTTTGTATAAGATAATTTTTAAAATGATATAATTTTTATTATTGGATAATTTCTAAAAGATATTTTATTATTGATTAAATATCTTGTACCAAATATAAGTATATAATAAAAGTAATAAAATTTATTTTGTAGATAAGTAATAAAAATAAATGTTTAAACATTTCATTTATTTTATAATTTATATTTCTATAAAATAAATCAAAATAATAATTTTTAAAATAATTTATTTTATAAATTATATTTTTATAAAAATATAAACTAATTTATTTTTTAAAATCAAGGTTTTTTTACGAAACTTGGAAATAGCTTTATGATATTTTATTTTATTTTTAATATATTATAAACTATTTATTAAATTATATGAGTGATCATAAAAAGCTTACGTCTTAAAACGAGACTTATGTTTCGCCTTAGAGACACAAAAGTCTCATGTTGTACTTTTATCTTTAAAAACATTGGTCAGTGATACGTTGGATTGATCCGGTGATCCAATCCAATTTTTATCCTATGGACAAGGGGTCCCAAATTAGATTTAGCTCTTCTCGGCATAAACTAACATTCATTAATCTCAATAAATTTATTTTAGTGCTCTAAAACATAGTTTATATCCATCTAAATATCTACTAAAATAAGAATTTCAATCAATCTAAAAATTTTGAAAAAAAAGACAAGAAAAATAATTTTCCAAAATAAACAATCAAATACTACATATTTTAATGCAATAAATGCACCACGGATCAAACAAGACTACTCAAAGCCGTATGATTTACTTGGCTTTATCGATGACTCAAAGCCGTATCATCTGACAATGATAACTCTGCCCAATGCCTCATCCCCCTCCTCGAATCCGGACCATATTCTTTGGCTTAAACAAGACCAATTGCTTCTTAATGCAATTGTTGGGTAATTCTCTGTCACTCTAATTACCGTTTCATCTCTCGATCATGCATCTCAGTGCTGACTTGGACTACTCTTGAAAAGATGTATGCCTCTCCTTCGCCCGGACGGATCATGACCCATCGCTAGAATCTTGCAGTCCTTAGCAAGACAATCAGACTATTACTAACCATATGCAAGATATCAAACAAAATATTGACTCTCTTTGCCCATATGAGAATGTCTCTGTTTATTTTGAGTAAGCTCCATCGTGTTTTGAGCAGAACTTGGCCCGACCTACTCACACATATCTCATGCCTTACAAGTTCGAGATACTCTAGTTACTTTTGAGAATTGTTTGAGCACCTACTTAGTTACGAGGCACAAATGAAGATTTTGGTTCCTTCTGCACCACCTGCCTCAACTCCGGCCTCTGCTTTAGTTACTTTGATTGGCCCTTCATCACATCGTCGGTCGAACAATCGTAGCGGACAGACTCATAACCGGTCTCAATAATCTTAGACTCCAGGCCACCCAGCTCGAGCAATACCGACTAGCTCCTCCTCCATTGTCTCCATGACATCCACTCTGCCGCCTGACTTAGAAGAGTCGCTACCTGGGTGTTGTCAAATTTATGTAAAATTTATAGCAAGGCACTCTGCACTCGCCGGTCACGGAGTTCTCTATCCACCTCAACACTTCCTTCTCTTCCTCCAGCCCATGCACGAGCCGTACCCGACAGCTACTTGCACCTATATACATTATAGTCCATTACCCTAATTCTGGTAATTCTCTGGATTTGGTCGCTGATTCGGGCACCTCTCACCATGTGACCGCGGATCTTGCTGACTTGGTCCTTCATGAGCAGTACATCGCCTCTGACAGTGTCATTATTGGTGATGGTATAGGTTTATCTATTGTTAACATTGGCTCTTTCACCCTTCCCTTTCTACCTACCCCCTTATTATTTACCAATGTGTTACATGTGCATAAGTGACTCTAAGAACCTTATTTACGTCTCTACCCTTTGTGCTGATAACCACACATTAATGTCTTTTTTACTCTTTATTTCAAGTGCAGATCGTCACTTTCTGAGTCACTCTAGTTTGCGGGCAACTTAGAGATGATGTCTATTATTGGCCTAACTCTGTCCCCTTTCGGTCTTTCACCTTAGTTCCGTCTTCTTCAGTTTGGTCCTCGTTTTCCGCTATCTCCATGTGGCATAGTAGTCTCAATCATCTGTCTTTACATATTTTTCACAAATTTCTAAGTGTTCTAAATATTTCCTTTCCCGAGGACCATTTATGTTCCTTTTCCTATACATCCTGCACTATTAATAAAAGCCACAAGTTACCTTTTTCTTAATCAAGCATTACCTCTTCCTCTCATCTTGATGTCATTTTCTCTGATGTTTGTACCTCACCCATTTCATCTTCAGATGGTTTTCACTACTATGTTATTTTTGTTAACCATTACACAAAGAATATCTGGCTTTACTCGTTATGTCAAAAATAAGATGTTCATTCAACTTTTATCACTTTCAAGCAACTTGTTGAAAAATATTTTACCACTACCATTAAAACACTTCTGGATGATGGGGGCCAGTTTTAGCCCTTGATCCTTTCATGACCCATGGTATAACCCGTCTCATTACCCCTCCTCACACTCACGAACATAATGGGTATTACGAGATACCCGAATCGACATATTATTAAATAACGGGTCTTACTCTGCATTAGCCATATGCCTTTGCTACGGTTGTCTATTTGATCAATAGAATGCCTAAATTTGGTCTTTGCCTTGGTTCATATTTTGAAAAGTTGTTCCCGCAAAGCTCTGACAAATCGAGCACGTGTCTTTGGTTGTTTATGTTTTCCTTGGTTGCGTCCCTATTCTTCCCACAAACTCGATCCCAAATCCAGTCCTTGTGTCTTTCTTAGTTACTCCCTCACTCAGAGTGCCTTTCTTTGATTTGACCTATCCTCAACAAAATTTTCGTGTCTCGTCATGTCAAGTTTGTGGAAAATGTTTTCCCGTTCGCATATCCCCCTACCTCCATCACACTGGTAGTAGACATAGATTCTGCCCTCCCCGCTTCATCGTTCACCTAGGGTGACTATCCCGGAAGCGTAGACCTTATCCCGTCAGCGTCCGTCGTAGAACTACATCTGCGCCCGTTCAGTCGACCTCCCCCCCGAACTACTGAATTCTTCCCCATCCTCCTGGCGCATCCTCACCCATCCGATGCAGCTCGACCTCACGAAATCTGAGATCCATCCCGTCACCCATTACGCGGCGCCCCAGGCCAGGGTTTGTTGACAATCTGTCAACTCACGGAATACATGTAACTCGATGGAGTGTCTCGATGCCACAAAATAGATGTCTCCTACTCGAAGACTCAAACATAAGTAAAAATGGTCACGTTGGCCAATACATCCATACTCACCAAAATATAACCAACTATATTTCAATAGTTTCAAGAGTTGACTACACTCCTATACAACCATGTATCAATAAGAATGTTTCATACATGTTTTAAAAAAATATATAATCAAAGCCACATGTCGGCTTTATTCTCAAAAACGACCTCTAGTGAGCGTCGTCTTCACGAACTCTCCACATTGCACGGGGATCACGATGGGGTGAGCAATTCCCAGTATTTTAATTCTTCTATAAGGGCTACTCCCCACCTAAAATGCACATGTAATGGCCTGAAAACCTGACATCCACATTCCATCTGATTTACAGATTCATACATGGAATGGTTATATCATGTGAAGGTTTCCATGCCCATGCAGGTCACTCTGACTCCCTCATGCTTATGCGAGTGTGGAAATCGTCAGCAGTAATACCAATGACACCCATATCACAGAGCCTTGTCGGCTCCTGGCCTGTCTGATTTGCGATGGGTAACCGATCCCAAGTCATTCCTGAGCTCTATCCACATAACTCGAAGTCTATGTTGGTGGTAGTGTCTTAATTTTGGAGCCCATGAGAACTTAGGCTTACCGCAGCGGGTCTCTTACCCATACGAAATTTTTGAAACTACGCAGGCGGTCTCTTACATGTTCCAGGCTTTTCACTTGAGGAGATTAATGGGCCCCTTCTTGCTCTGCCCATCACACATTAATTACTTTTCATTTTATGATTTGAACTATGAGTCTTTATTGGACATAGTCCCAAAGAAAAACTCAACCCACATTCACTAAGAGTGGTGAACAACCATACCGTGCACCCACACCGGAGCTCGACGATGAAACATGCGCATGAATCTGTGTCTTACATTCATATATCGAGTCGATGGCTCATACAAATTATATTTCATATAATTCAAACAATCATGTTAACACATCGATTAAGCGTAATTAACATCTCGTTTATCTGTGTTTAAGTATGTCATTCAATTTAAGCAATTCAAGTAGACCAACTTTCGGTCGACAATAATCGAGGACTATTTTAATAGTCCCAGGCATCCGTGGGCTATCAGGGAACGACTCCCTCATCAAACATTGGTTCCACTTCTTGGAACTAGAATCCATGGCCATTTCCATCCTCACAACACCCAAAACCATTTTCATGGCTTTTTAGACAAAGAATATCTAAGTAGAAAGACCCTACCTCCGGATTCTTTGAAACTCCGCAATATCGGTGCCGCGCGTAGGCTCTTACGGTCAGGGATCAAGCACCTCTTGTCTCGTCGGGACCGACGAGATGATGGTCGAAAAATCACAGAGAGAAGTGAGGCTTCTCACTCACAAGAATCTCTCTTTCTCCTCTATAACTGGTTTCCTCCTTTCTCTCCTTCTCTTATAAGCCAATTTGGCGAGATAGGTGAGAACTTGTCCTCTCACTTGCCCACATGTCACATTAAGTGGCCACCTTGGATTACATATCCATATCCATCTACCATAGATTTCGCCGATCGCATGTTGCCATATCTCTAATGGGTCCTTAAGCTCATGTTTGACTAGCTCTCCCACTTGTTTCGTGTCATCTTTAGTCACTCAGATGCGCCCGAGTGTCCTTTTCACCTTCCATGCCTCAAAAAAGCATTAAAAATTAGACTATCTCTGGTGAAGGAAATTCGACAGTATTTACATTTCACGAGATGATTTCAAAGGTGAAGTCTGTTTTGTCGTCGAATCACAGAAAAATTAGGATTTTAGTGAAATTACTTTTACCATTTTTAGAAAATTCAGAATTTTCTCGGGTTTACACATTCTCCGTTGAGTTGCATCTCACCCACCCATTCCACCTGACCTCACCCAGACTCACAGTGATCATCCCGTCGCGGCCTGTCCTCTATTTAACTTGCATCCCACCCTACTCATCTGTAGGCCACCCCAGGAACTCTTAAATTCTTCCCGTCCACCCTTTAGTCCTCTCGACTTGCGTCCAGGCCCTTTATCTTAGTTCAGTGGTCGTCTCATACCACAACGGCATGTTAGATACAGCGCCCTTCCCACCCCTCACCTCGTCATCATAAGACCCTTACCGTTTCCTCTGCTTCCATACAAACCATTATCCCATCAAACTGGCTCTAAAAAATGTCATCCCTCAAACCTGACCGAAATATGGTATTACCACCGTAATTAACTATCCACTGAACCTTCTTGTTTGTGTGAGCTCTCGAATCCCAGTAGGTTCAGGCGATGCAAGAAGAATATGATGTTTTCATCCATAACGGTACTTGGGCTCTAGTTCCCCTGAGAGAAGGCAGGCGAATATAGTCAGGCATAGTAAGTTGTTTTGCATCATTTAAATCCAGATGGCTCTTATTACATGTATAAAACTCACGTTATTCTTAAGAACTTTTCTTAAACAGCCCGACATTGAATTTCATGAGACTTTTAGTCCCTTGATAAATTCATCATCCTCGTCTTGTCTTAGCATTGCCTCGATCATAGTGGGGCCTTCCTGACTTGATGTAAATAATGTCTTTCTCAACGGGCATCTCACGGAGAAGGTCTATATGGCGCAGCCACATGGTATGCGTAACGTTGATTATCCACATCATGTTTGTCGATTACACAAGGCTATTTATGGTCTCAAACAAGCTCCGCGAACTTGGTACCAAGAGCTCTGCACCTTCTTGCTCTCTCTCGGCTTTGTCACATCCCATGCGGACTCGTTCCTCTTTGTTTACTCCCGCGGTAATGTGCTCCTTTATTTCCTGGTTTATGTTGATGATTTGATTATTATAGGTGGTGACCCCTCACTTGTTGACACTATTATTCAGTAACTTGACTCTAAATTCTCCAAAAAGGATCTTGGGGAGCTATCTTTCTTCTGTGGAGTTGAAGTTTTGGCCACTCCAACGGGTCTTCTACTATCTCAACAAAAGTATGTTATTAATCTTCTGAGCAAACATAACATGCTAGGCTCCAAACTTATCTCTACCTCGCTTGCCGTAGGTACTTCTTTGATTGCTAAAGTGGTACCCTCACGCTAGTCGTGCCACCATGTCTTAGTCGGATGGTTAGTGGCATGATAGCTTCGGATGACTCATTAGATATTTCGCTCACGAGTGAATAAACTCTCTCAATTCATGCACGTGCCATCCGAACACCATTAAAGGGCGCTCAAACATCTACTTCTTTATCTTAATGGCATGAGATCCCTTGGTATTCGAATTCTGCCGACACTCCTTTGACATTGCATGGTTTCTCTTATGCGGACTGGGCTAGTAACCTAAATGATCGTACCTCCAAGTGGGCTTTTCTTATTTTCCTTGGTGCTAATCCAATTTCCCAGAGTTCTACAAAGCAACGCATTGTTGCTCGTTCTTCCATTGAGGCTAAGTATCGGGCAATTGCTGCTACTACTGCCGAACTACAATGGGTGAAATCGTTGTTATCGAAACTTCTTGCCCCAGTACGGTTGCCGCCCACCCTGTTCTCGGACAACCTTAGTACCACTTATTTCTCCGCTAATCCTGTATTTCATTCTCGCATAAAACACCTTGTGATTGATTATCACTTTGTTTCATGACTTGGTTCAATAGTCCGAGCTGCGTGTTGTTCATGCTTTGTTGGTGACTAGCTTGTTGATGCACTTACCAAATTTTTGTCTCGGTCTCGGCTATTTTACCTATCTAACAAGATTGTTGTTATTTTTAGCATACCATCTTGAGGGGGCGTATTAGAGTATTTTAGGGTTTCCTTTATTGGTTATGTTTTACTACTTTGTCCTTGTTAGGTATATATATACTTTAACTCTCTCAATAATACATAAGTCTCTTTCATAATAATATGTACTATCACTTTCCATGTGTAGACTTTACATTAGGGAGCCTTTATTAATGTGTTGCAATAATTGATTTTTTGGTTTATAAAATAAGTTGACATTTGATCTTTATGAGATATAGTGTTCGTCGATTAATCATCTTATATTAATTCCATTCTCCCAAAAAGAATATTTAATTAGAATATTTTTTGAAGCATGTATGAATCTGAGGACACAAAGATATTTGAAACTTAAAACTAATTGGTTTGGAAGTATATGTTTAGTATAAATGTGAAGGTTAATGAAAATATTAGACTATGGTGTCGTTTTCTTTTTTAGCTCTTTTTGCTTAAATCCATTTGCTTTTAAACTTCAAACTATTTGTTTTTTTTAAAATTTTTTTACGACTTATTGTTGAATATTTGAAATTTTTTGTTGAATGCTTTTTTTAAATGCTTTTTTAATCTTAAGAGAAAACCAAAATTTCAAACTCTTAAAATAAAACTATGAGAAAATCATATTCTATGATCCGATTGAAACTTTTATGATTTGTTCTCATATTAATAAGATAAAAGCAATTGTATATTTAAATTTTATTTTTAAAAGTTATTCTCTCTAGATAAAAAGTAAAATATTGATTTCTTTTTTTCTAGGTTGTTACATGCAGATGATTATTTTTAAAAATTTTAATTTTCCAAAACTTAGAATAAAATATATATTTTCATAGATTATATATGAATTTAATGAGGAATGATTTTGAGTGTTTGTTTTGGGTGAAATTTCTTTTGTCTCTTTGTGCTTTAAGAAAATCATTTGTTCTTGTTTTTGAGTGGTTGAGATGTATATTCACTCTACTCTCAAATAAACTAAGTTTTATGAAGAAAACTTGTGTTCTTCTTGATGGATCTTCAAGAGGAAGGCTAAGATCAAGCTTGAGGACTCCAAGAATTTATTGGGAGATGATGGCGAGGAGTTGAGGAGACAAGGTTCTGTGAAGTAGTCAGTGAGGGATTTGAGGCTTCAAGTTGGGTAAATCCTTGTACACCTAATTTATATGCATCATAGTGAAAATTTTGATCGGTCGTAGGCTTGTGGTTTTTTTTACATCCTATGAGGTTTTCCACGTTAAGTGTTTCCATGTTGTCTTTATTTCTCCTTTTATTTTCAGTATATAATTTCAGCTTTTGTGATGTGAGCTCCTTTTATTTTCAATATATAATTTTAGTTTTGTGATGTGAAATGGTTGAATATTTGATTATTGAATAATAGGCAAAGTGTTTTGAATCATATTGCTTGTGACTTGCATTTATAAAAATTTGTTTGGAGAGTGTTGTTTGCATCTTGCATTTGATATAATTTAGAAAGATTGATTTCAAGTTTTAGAAAAACTCCTTGAGAAATTTTGGTTATCTTTGTTGTTTTAATTTTTTTTTTTTTCAAGAGTTTATTAGAAAAACCTATTCACCCACCTCTAGGTGTATTCCTTAAATGAAATTCAACCTACACACATTTTATAAAAATAAAACTATAAACATGTACCAATTTTCTTTGTTCCTTGATTCAAATTTTGGATCAATATTTTTTAGCATTATTTTTCATTTTCAGCACATTAGACTCAGGAAATTCTAATTAGACGAGGGTGTCGGTTTTATTTGATATAATAAAATAATAAAATAAGCAGTGGAAACTTATATCGATAATCACGAAAGTTGCGCCTCGACATCCTAAACATGTTTCTAATATGGAAACATGAAAAATAGGATCTTACATACCTCCATCATTTGATTTTAAAAACTGAAATTGGATCCACAAAGAACTAACCGTATAACCTTTCTTCTTTCCTTACTGCTGCTGAATTGATGGAATTCTCAAAAGATTGAATAGAAGTTTTTTTGATGTGATAGAGCGGTAGAGACCCCTTTATATAGTAGTTCTTCCATCAAAGAACTATAGTTTGTAATGCATCTAAAGGTTACCACTTTAAACTTTCAAATTTCAAAGTTACAAAAGTTGGCTTTTCAAGGGTTGCACCATTCGGAATCATAAAACCACATGAATCATAGAGATAAGTCCTCGATAATAAAGTATTATCAACTATGTATCCTGATGCATTTTGATTCTTAATTACTTGATGTGGTAACAAAAACTTAATGAATAAACCTTATGTTTATTCTAGGTCCAAATAAAATATACTTTCTCAAATGAATTAAGTGCACATGAAAATGAGAAAATAACTATATGTATAAGAATCTCATGAACTAAATGTATATATACAATTACAAGGAAACAATCCCCTTTTCTGTCTACATGATCCTTGAATTTCATGGGTGGCATGCCTTTAGTCAAAGGATCAACTATCATCAACTTAGTACTAATATGCTCAATGACCACTTGTTTTTCCTTAACATGTTCTCTAATGGCTAAGTATTTGCTATCGATGTGCTTGTTTCGACTCCCACTCTTGTTATTCTTAGCTAAGAACATTGCAGCTGAGTTGTCACAAAAAATCCTCAATGGCTTAGAAATAGAATCCATAACCCAAAGCCTAGAAATGAAACTCTTAAGCCATACACCTTGTGAGGTAGCCTCAAAACAAGAGACGAATTCAGCTTCCATGGTAGAAGTGGCAATCAAAGTTTGTTGACCTTCTCCCTAGAAACACAACTCACCGGCCGTGATGAAAATGTACGGATGTTGGTTACAGAATCAACCACGGCCAGTAGTCTGCATCGAATAGCCTGACCCAGATCTAAGGCGTAAGGTCAGATGCATGCACTTAAGCATATAATCTTTAGTTCCTTGTAGATACCTCATGATTTCTTTACAGCTTTCCAATGGTCCATACCTGGATTACTTTGATATCGCCCTAACACTCCAATTGCATATGCAATATTCGGTCTTGTACAAACTTGAGCATACATAAGGCTGCCAACTGTTGAAGCATATGGAATATTCTTCATAGATTCCATTTCTAAATCATTTTTTGGGCATTGATTTAGACTTAACTTATCTCCCTTCATAATTGGAACAACACTTGGTGAACAATCCTTCATTCGAAATCTCTCCAAAACTTTATTAATATAGATTTCCTATGATAGACCTAAAATACCGCGAGATCTATCTCTATGGATCTTAATGCTAATGACATAAGATGCCTCACCCATATCTTTCATATCAAAGTTTTTAGAGAGGAATTGTTTCACTCCATGCATCGTTCCCTTATCATTGGTTGCAAGTAAAATGTCATCCATGTATAAAACAAGGAAACATGTTTTATTCTGCCCGATATGCAGCATATACATTGATCCATGGGGTTTTCAATGAAACCAAATGAAGTAATTACTCCATGAATTTGTAATACCATTGGCGGGAGGTTTGTTTCAAGCTGTATATGGATTTCTTAAACTGCAGGCAAATGCTCACAACTACAGCGGAAAACCTTCGGGTTGTTTCATGTATACCTTATCTTCTGATCACCATTAAGAAAATTCGTTTCACATCCATTTGTTGCAATTCAAGGTGAAATGTGTAACTAATGCCAAATAATACGAAAGTCTTTCTTGAATCTGGAGAAAGGTCTCCCTTGTAATCGATTCCTTCTTTTGGAGTGAATCCCACTTATGACAATTAGCGCCTTATATCTTTCAATGTTGCCTAATGAGTCTCTTTTGGTCTTATAGACCCATTTATAGCCAATGGCCTTCGCCCCTTAAGGAAAATCTATAAGGTCCCAGACTTCGTTGCTCTTCATGAAATCTAACTCATCCTTCATAGAATTATACCATAGATCAGACTCTTTACAACTTAAGGCTTGTGAAAATGTTTTAGGATCATTTTCGGCTCCAATATCAATTTCTTGTAAATACACTATGTAGCCACTAGGAATCGCTAACTTCTTTTCACGAGTAGATCATCTTAATCTTTGGATCGTCTTCTATCCTTAAGGGAGCTTATTAGGTTCCAATTGTTTGTTTAAGATTATGTGGTAATTCCTGAACTTGTTGATCCTTTGGAATGTTATCAGCTACTTGTGGAACTTCAATGATTGGTTGTTCAACACTAATTGGAACTTGAGGAGTGTTATGACTTATAAACAATGGAAGGTTAATTTTCTATATGATCGTGAATAGGAATTCAATCCCTGAATCAATCCCTCCCATTGATCATGTCATTTTCAAGAAACTTCACGTTCCTTGATTCCACAATCCTAGTTGAATGAGATGGACAGTAAAATCTATAACCCTTAGATGTTTCAACGTAGCCAATAAAGAAACCACTAATTGTCCTTGGGTCCAATTTCTTCTCATGTGGATTATATATTCACACCTCAAATGGACAACCCCAAACACGCATATGTCGCAAACTCGGTTCCCAATTTTTCCATAATTCAAAAGGTTTCTTTGGGATAGCCATAGTTGGAACACGGTTTAATATATACACTGCCGTCTTAAGTGCGTCAATCCATAAAAATTTAGGAAGATTGGAGTTGCTAAGCATACTCCGCACCATGTCCACTAAAGTTCGATTTCTTCCTTCTATAACACCATTTTGGTCCGAAGAACCAGGCATAGTGTGTTCGGCAACTATCCCATGCTCTTGAAGAAACTTTACAAAAGGACCAGGTGCTTGTCCATTCTTAGTGTACCTGCCATAGTATTCACCATCTCTATCATATCTCACTATTTGTATTTTCTTCCCGCATTGGTTCTCAAAATTAGCCTTAAAGACTTTGAAGGCATCCAATGCTTCATACTTGTTATGAAGCAAGTACACATACATATATAGTAAGTAATCATTAATGAAAGTGATGAAATATTTTTTACCAAGCATATCCATATTTGGACAGCATATGTCGGTATGTATGATTTCTAATTTGTTTGAACTTCTATTGGCATTCTTCTTAAACTTGTTTGTCTGCTTTCCCTTAATGCAGTTCACATAAGTCTGGTGGTATAATCTAAAATTACTAAGTACCATCTTTACTAATCTTTAATTTTATCTATGGAATGTGACCTAATCTCTCGATGCCATAATTTTATAGAAGGATCCTCATTAATATTACACCTCTCTTAGTACCAATATGAACATGCAAAAAGGGTATTAGTGGCTTCATTGATGTAAATAAATTCTATATAGACCATACCTTTAAAATACTTATTCAATATGATTTGTTTCATAAAATAAGTTAAATACATGGAATCTTGAAAAAGTAAAGAAAACCTAATGGAACAAGTCTAGAAACATAAGTCAAGTTTCTTGAGAAACTTGGTACATAAAAGGTCATTTCCAAAACTAAAACAAAGCCATTGCTTAGTGTTAACGTGCATGTCCCGATAGCCTCCACATGTGATCCCATCTTGTTGTTTGATAAGATGCTTAGTTCACTTCCCACTAGCTTCCTTAGGTTTTGCATACCCTTCAAAGAGTTTGCAATATGGATTGTGGAACCAGAATCAATCCACCAGGTGTTAATATTAACAGTAACCATATTATATTCATAACAAACAAAGGATGATAGATTACCTTTCTTCTCAAGCCACTTCTTGAATTTAGGACAATCTTTCTTCGCATGTCCCTTCCTTTTACAGAAGAAACACTTATTTTCCTTCTTGATATCAACTTGAGGTGGTATTCTACCTTTCCCCTTCTGATTTGATTTAGAAGTGTAAGTATGAGATGTGTCATTCCTTTTGTTCTTCCCAAAAGTTGTAGCCAACATCGCACTTTCACCCAATTCCATCACGAGCCTCTCTTCTTCTTGAACACACATGGTCATTAATTCATTGATTGACCATTTGTGTAAGACCCTAGAAAATTCTAATTTTTACGAAAAAGGATAAAATGGTAATTTCGATCAAAATCCGAAATTTTTCTAGATCTCGGATGATGAAACGGACTTCAGTTGGGCGTCTCTAAAATACCAAGCCACCACATGAATTTCATCGAATTTCGAGGCAGTCGGAATTTCACATTTTTCGAGGCATTGGGAGTGGTGCGGGACACTTGGCACATTGTGAGTGGCTCAAGAGGTTCCATGTGTCATGTGAAAAATGAGTCAAACATGAGCTCAAATGGGACCCATGAGAGACATGTGGCAACATGTGAGCGGGTTATCCGTGAGTAGATGGATAGGGATCAGAGTAATCCTAAGGTGGCGATGGGATTGGCCGTGTGCGATGAAAGAGACGAAGGAGTCCTCTTGACCCCATCTTGACCCGACCAGTTGGGAGGGGGAAGCGAAGCAGAGAGAGGAGAGAAGGAAGAAGAAGAGAGTTTTAGAGAAGCTCTCACTTCTCTCCGAATTTTAAGCCCCGATCGATTGTTGAATCCGTGAGCAGATGCAAAAGTTGATCCCAACGCAAAACTACATGAGTGGTATTATGGAGTTTGACAAACTCAGGAGGTAGTGGTCTTTCTCTTACTTGGTTTTATTTCTTGTCTAGGAACCTGACTGGTTGGTGTGTTTGAAGTCGAAGTAGGGTGTTTGGAGGTCCCGGAGTAGGCGGAAAGGCTATAAATTTTAATTTGTTTTTGGACAATCCAAGTTGGGTTTTGGAGGCGCGCCGGTGGTCTGATTGTGTGTTTGTGATGATTTGGATAGTACCAAGTT
This sequence comes from Tetrastigma voinierianum, assembly GCA_016808115.1. NCBI lineage: Eukaryota > Viridiplantae > Streptophyta > Magnoliopsida > Vitales > Vitaceae > Tetrastigma > Tetrastigma voinierianum. Next base: position 31,459 of record JAEQBH010003058.1, on the reverse strand, counting down.
GAACTGTCGGATTTTTCTAATGGCCCATGTGAGCTGATTTTGTGTTATTGCTTATGATGAATAACATGTTGTTGTGTGTTAATTTTTGTTAATATATGCATGCTTGGTATATTAACATGAATTATTGTGAATTGTCATATTGCATTTCATATGCACTGGGGCACCCTAGAATAGTAGGTGTGAGTGCATGACATGAAATACTTCGGAGGGTTGTCCAATAATTTTATCGAAAAGTTGTCCGAAGAATTGTGTTAGGAAATCGTCTAACAATTCACGTCGGAGAGGCCCATGAATTGTTTCGGAGAGTTATCCAACAAATTAACCTAGGAGGATTGTCCAACATATTTATATCGGAGGGTTGCTCACAAATAAAAGAATTTTTTTTTTTTGGAAACAATTTTCATACATGGCTGAAGCATGTGTGAGAGAGTCGGGGTGAGGACTCGAGGAGGCATGGGATTGGGCATGTAGACATTGATAGAATCATGAATTCACTTGAATGTGTGTGTTTGGGTGCATGGCCCAACAGGTGGGAGTAACCCAATGTAGAAAAATATCACTACCGGGCATTGCTCACCTCATCGTGGGATCCCCCTTTCAGGTACAGGGAGTGTTTAGGAAGAAGACGCTCATTAGAGGTCGCTTTTGAGAAGAAAGCCGACATGTGGCTTTGATTATGTATTTTTGTAAAACATGTATGAAACCTTCTAACTGGCGCATGTTTGTATAGAACATAATTAACTCCACGAAACTATTGTAATATAGTTGGTTATATTTTTGTAAGTATAGATGTATGGGCCCAACGTGGCCATTTTTAGTCATGTTTGAGTCTCGGGTAGAGAGGCACTCATTTTATGGCATTGAGACACTCAATGGCCACATGTATTTCGTGGGTTGACGGGTTGTCAACGGACCCTCGGGTCGAGGTGTCACAATTTGTCTTTATGTGTATTATATGAGATCTTAAAAGGCTCGTATTGATGATGAAGATTGTTCGAATAAGTGCGGCTTTAGGAAGAGATGAGCATATCTTATCCACGAGGTTCTTAAGTTGATACAACGATGTCCCTCATGCATGATGTGCTCATGCACACTCTAATGCTTGTAATCTGAATGGAGAGAACTTCATTATTAGGGTACTTGCAGCTTTGTCTGAAGTGGCGAATTGTTCGTGATGGATTTAGCAAATCTTGGACCTGTCGTATTGCTCAGAACCCCTAATACAGTAGTGATTTTGTCTTAATGAACGATACCTGCGGAGTCGATAGGATCTCTCCCATCGCTCAAATAGCGCAAATTCAGTAGGTGTGCTTTATTCTGTCGGTTCTAGTAGTTCTGGTTTCCTTATGGCATAATCGATGTCCATATGCCCTAAATGAAGGAGAATAATTTCTTTCCACATTTTATAGTTGTCACCCCTAAGTTCTGGAATGTCTAGGTGCTTATCAGTGTAACTACCAGGTTAAGATACTTTAAAAAGTCCAAAAGCTTATGTTAGATTTGAGGCTTATATCACTAATTACATGTGTTACCAATGTAAAACACGCACTAAACTATATCTAATTTAATAAAGATTACCTATGGGAAAAATCTTTATTTAATTAGTTATCTTTAACTTTATGATAGAAATTTCAAATTATTTAATTTTGATGGCTGAATAGTAACCTAGGAAACGGATAGGTACATGCATTTATATACACCAGGAAAGTCCCCAGATAAGTGGAGAGGTCACAACGGTCCCTCTTAATAACCGCTAGCCTTGAGGCTCTTATCGCTCTTTTGTTAGGACTTTCCTAGACATGTATAGTCCACCTGATGCCCTTAATGTTCGAGGTTCCAAAGCCACTATATAGTTTGCATTCTATCTTTAAAAAATAAAACTACTACCAAATTATGTACCAATTCATAATTCTGTGGGTAAATTATGAAAATAATCGGCATCTCATCTATTAATTATAAATATATGAGAATTTCTGTGGGATAAATTTTATTATATTATGTATAATTAATTACAAGTTTATGTCTCATTCTTTATGTGATCTTAACTTAATAAATAATTTTAATTAATTAAAGATGCTGTGGCTATTCCCTAACTAACCAAAATTATATTGATCATGAGACATTTATAAGTATTTAGTTACCTTTTCCTAGCAGGCACTAAACTTAAGTTTTATGTATAATATCAAATTTTATTGAATAGCATAATTAAACCATCCTATTATGCTATAAAAATTGTATAATTAATCATAATTATCACACAATTTGATTTCATACAAAAGAATCAAAGCATAAATAATACATTCATGCATGAGAAAGCCTTAAAAATTGTAAATTTTATTAGTATTATTCTTAAATAAACATGATTTGAGCAATTAATAAATAATGCTTAAGCATGTAATGAATACGGAAGCATATAAGAATTAAACATATAAATTCTTTACCACACTAGAAGTCAAAGTTGGCTTAATTGGAAGAGTCATTTTCAATTGAACCTTTAATTAAAGTAGGTTCAAATCTCATAAGTCACACATTTTTAATCTTTTCGACCAATTAAAGTGGCTTGATTCAAAACCGAGACCAAACCATAAGGGCTTTTCGTGAGAGTTTGTAATATTACTAAAACCCGAGAATAAAGCCTTTTCATATAGGCCCCAATCTTTATTTATGTATTTATTTATTTTAAAAAGTATATATTCTTCGTATAGGACCTCCATGAGAACCAGAAACATGAATGTTTTTTTACTAGTAGTTTGTTGTTATAGAATCACAAAAAACACATTGAATCAAATATAAAGGTGATTTAATGATTCAAAAACAATTAAAAAACCAAAACCAGAAGATCCAGAATTCTTGAAAAATGAGATAATGTCTTGCAGCTTATATATATATATATATATATATATATATATATATATATATATATATATATATATTCTTTATCACATTTGATGTTATAGAATCATAAAAAAACACATTTAATCAAATATAAAGGTGATTTAATGATTCTAAAATATTTTAAAAACCAAAACCAGAAGATCCAGAATTATGGAAAAATGAGATCCTATACTACAAATTTTTTTCTTGCGGGAGATAAATATCCAAAGGGAGTAGAGAGGGTAATCCATGCTCTATTTTTAAATGAGTAATTATCACGAAATCTAAACGTGTTTCTAATATGAAAACATGAAAAGAAATAGGATCTTACATACCTCCAGCCATTGATTTTTTGAAAGCTTTAAACTGGATCACAAAGAACCAACTCGTATAACTTTTTTGTTTTCCCTTACTTTGCTCTCTCGAATTGATGAAATTCTCAAAGAATATATGAATTTTTTTGATATGATAGAGCAGTAAGAGAGGACCCCTTATATAGTTCGACCTGCAGCTACGGGGTTGGTGAGCAAATCCGTCAACCCGGCAGCGGAATATTCGTGGATGTCGGTGGCAGACACCACTCAAAAATCGGGCGAGTCTCCTTTGTACGAGGGCTCTACCGAAGATACACAACTTGTCCCAACATTAACAATGACCACACCGGGTCATATACAATTAAAATGAGTAAAAATGGCCACGTGAACATAAATCAATATTCACTAATTACATCAACTATAAACCAATAGTTAAAGATTTATTCTATTCTCTTAACCAAACATATATGAAAATTTAAAGTTTTAATATGTTCTATAAACGAATACCAAAGCACAACGGGCTTTCTTCTAAAAATCGGCCTCTAGTGAGCGTCATTCTGTACACTCCACGTACGAGAAATGATCCACTCGGCCGGGGTGGAATAGCCAGTAGTGATAATTTCCACCATGGGTTCTCTCCCGCTAAGTGCACATGTCTGACAAACAATCCCATCAAGCAAATACAGCAGTCCTACTTGAATGTCTACATGTCCAATCCGTAATCTTTCAGTCCTCACCGACTCTCTCACACATGCCTAAGCCAAATGCGAGTAAAATTACAGTTTTCAAAACAAAAGCTTTTTGTTCTCAAAAACTTTCTATCGAGTTTCGGTAAAATTTATTGGACAACCCTCCGAGGAGAATCTGTTGGATAACCCTTCGAAACAATTCATGGGCCCCTTCGATGTGAATTGTTGGACAATCTCCCAACACAATTCTCCGGAAAATCTTCCGTCGAAATTCCTTTCACAAACATTTTCGTTCTTGTTTTATTTCATGTCATCCACTACGCTTTACCCTAATATTCTAGGGTGCCGTGCATGGAATGCATTATGCTAATTCCATCAATTCATGTTATTCAAATTACAACTAATAACATAAATTAGCTCATCGTTAATTGGCAATCAATCAATTCTTTCAATCGCGAACCACACAAAATCCTGCAAACAAAACCCATGAGCAGTGAAACCCTCGAGTCGGCCTTGTTCATAGCCCACCTAATAAAGTTGTCTCGCTCGGTTCAAATGTTTTGAGACAAAAATACGGCTAAATCAAGCCTCAGATATCCCTAACCATTCATGGCTCCAAGAATAGCACAAGTAGGAGAAGACCCCTACCTCTTGGAGTTGTCGGAACTCCACAAAATTGGTGCCCACGCGTAGCCCTCGCTGCGTAGAACAACTTTACCTTTTGGCCCGAAGCGAACCGATGGTCTGAACGCCGGGAAATCTAGAGAAAAGTCACTCTCTCTCTCTCTAAAAATCTGAATCTAAGCCCACTGTCGATTTCTCTTTTGTTTGGAGAAGAAAACTATTCCTTCTCTTGTCTTATTCAATTAACTTTTCATTAATTCCACTTGTGTCCCCTCATTTAACTATTTGATTTTTGACACATGACTTAATCCAAGCCATTCATGTCTATCATCTCACTAATCATACAACATGTGTCATATGGGTACATGTGTAGGTGACTTTGTCACATCACATGTCTCTCACAAGCGGATTTTACTGCACCCAGGCGTTCGGTGCCTCAGCGCAAAATTTCGACTATCTCGGAATTTGACAAAATTCGGCGTGGTAGCTATATTTCGCGAGACGATTCCAACGGTGAAGTCCGTTTCATCATCCGAGATCTAGAAAAATTTTGGATTTTGATCGAAATTAACATTTTACCATTTTGAAGGTGAATTTTCAGGGTTTTTACAATAGTAGTTTTTCCATAAGAATTACGGTTGTATTGCTTACGAAGGTTACCACTTTAAACTTTCCATTCCAGAGTTTCAAAGTTGAAACTTTTCAAAAGTTGCACCATTTCATAATCTTATAAAACCTTACACTAATCGGCAGATTGTATGCCAAAAAAATTGTTTCATCATAACTATAAATTTTATTGATCATAGCTTTTCTAATTAATCAAATATGTAAAACCAGAGAAAATTCTAATTTTTTGAAATAGGGTAAAATGGTAATTTCGGTCAAAATCCGAAAATTTTCTAGATCTTGGATGACGAAAACGAACTTCGCGTTCGTAGCTCACAGTCAACTACCGTGGTCTGTCGAATACAATTGATCGAAAATTTCACATTTTGAGGCGCTGGGTGCTCTGGGGTGCCAGTATGGCGACTGTGAGGAACATGTGATGCGACAAAAGTCACCTACCTCTTATGTGTTTTATGTTGCATGATGAAAATGAAGGATGGAGATGGAATGACTTAGATAAGCCATGTGTTAAAAACTTTTAAAAAAGCAAACTAAAAGGACACAATGGGAATTAAGTTGGAGTAAATAAAGCCAAAAAGACCTTCATCTTCTCCATTTTGGAAAAAAAAAGCGTGCGTGAGTGGGGAGGGGAACCGGTTTTAGAGAGAGGTCTGACTTCTCTCTGGAAATATCGACTTCGAGCACAAAATCGATTCTCGTCAGACGAAAGCGCATAAAGTTGAGTCTATTCTAGTATGCGTGGACCTTATTTGTGGAGTTCGACAACTCCAGAGGAAGCAGGAGATCTTTTCCTACTTGGTTTATTCTTTGGCTGGAATCATTTATGGATGGGGTTTGTTGGCGGAGACGCAGATGGTCGTGTTTTGGTCTCAAAACCTTTGGCTGCGGTGGCATCCTAGCGTGTGACACGTGAGCAGACCCGAGGGTTTCACTGTTCCGTGGTGGTATGTGATTTTTGTGTTGTTGGTGATTCCAGCGGTTGTTAATTAGCCCATGTGGCTAGTGTTATTGACAACAAATTGAATAATATGATTTATGTGAATTAATTGTGTTAATATATCAATGTAAGTATATTGCGGGTGGTTGATTAGCACTTAATGCATTCCATATGCCTTTGAGGCTGCTTAAATGTAGGTGTGAGTGCATGATATGAAGAAAAATAAAACTTGATTGTGAAAGGAATTTCAGGAAGAATTTAGAGGCCCCCTTGCTTGTAGAATGGTCGACAATTTAAATGCCGGGCCCGGACCCAGAAAAATGATCTAGCAATTCGCGCCGGAGGGTAGTCAATATATTTCTGAAACTTCGGAAGTGTGTTTCAGAACAAAATCTTTTGTTTAGCTTCATGGCCTGCTTTGCATTTAGCTTAGGCATATGTGAGGAAGTCGTGAGCTCGAACTTTGTAATTGAAGCATGTGAACATTCTGAAGTCATGTGTTTGCTTGAGAATGTCAGTGGTTTCCATGAGCATGTGCGCCTTAGTGAGGACTTGGCCCATGTGGGAGTTATCACTTCTTTGGCGATACTTTCCTGCACGATAGAAGGATCATATTTAGTACGATGGTCATGCAGTGAGATGGCAGCTCACTGCGAGCAGTTTTAGAAAGAAAGTCGGATTGTGGCTTTGAGTATTCATCTTAATATAACATGTGGTAAAACTTTAGGCCTGATATATGTTGGTGCGAAGCAATGTAATAACTCTTGAAATATTGGTATGCAGACAGTGTATTCTTGATAGTGTTGAGTGTATGGGCCCAAGTGACCATTTTAAATGTACATGTCTCATGATGAGACCTGGAAATATTCCGCGAGGTTGGCGGTGGTCAGCCGAGATGCCATAGGATTGGGGCATCACAAAATATGTTATCTAATTGATCAAGTATGGATACTCACTTGAAAATTCCCATGAATGGATGGTGAAGATCTTGATTTCAAAACACAAGTCTTCAATCCAAAATCAAAACTGAATAGCTGTGTGTGTGGGCACAAAAATGGAGAAAAATTTTTGTTATCATTTTCACTAACTTTTCAACTCCTCCAAAAATTGTTGAGAATTTTTTTAAAAGAAATTTGAAAAGATCATCTGCTTCTCTCTTTTCTTTTCTTTTTTGTATCTCTTTCTTTCTATTCAACCACCTTCTCTTTTTCATAATCCCATGTTTTCTATTAAGTTGTTCATTTTAAATTCAAATATTTAATTTTGAATTATAACTACCCGATAACTTTTTAGTCTTTATTCAAATCCAGCCAAAAGAATATGTGTAAATCATAGGACTTGAGCCTTGGAACTCATATATATATATATATATATATATATATATATATATATATATATATATATATATATATATATATATACTGCTATATATATATATATATATATATATATATAAAGTTTCCAAGATAACAATAGGCTAGAGTTCTTCCTTGTTGAATAATTTTAGGAAATTAAGATTAAATAATCAGTACTTATTCTCATATAAATTAATTCAAAATTAATTTACAATTGAAGCGATACAAAACTATTTTCTCCTTAATGCAATCGATGGAGTCTTTGTATCGGATTAGGGACCTATGGACCCGTAATTTTAACCTCGATAGAAACTTGATTAATTAATTAAACTCTTTAATTAATTAACACAATTTTATTAATTCCAATGTTACTCCACTAAAAACTTGGAATTGCACTCTTAAAATTATAGATATATTATTACTCAAGAAATTAAGTTGTCCATATGATTTAGTCATTACATATATTGATCCTCCATAAATAATTCATAATTAGAGTTAGGTGAAATCCGTTAGCCTCTCTAATCATCTCTTTATCCTTTAGTACTAATTACTCTCCAATGATTGATAAGATTCATAATTTAATTATGAATCTGAAAGCTCGTACCATTCAAGACTTGAGTAATCACGTAAGGGAATTATTTATCTTAACCCCTTTAAATAGAAGGAATGGGTTATGTCTTGTCTGTTAGCAGTCCTTGCTATTTAATTGATTGTATCTCCAAAATATAAAGATTGATATTATATTATTATAATCTATACCAAGTAAAATAAAAGAAACAATGTCATAAATAGGAGTTTGCTAACTACTTAGGATTAAGATCATTGCATATATGACCATCAGTGAGATGATTTGAATTATACTATTCTTAACGGGGAGATTGTGAAACCTGGAATCGAGATTTTTCGAAAATGGTAGAACGGTAAAATTCGGTCCAAAATCGTATTTTTCCTAGGTCTCGGATGGAAGAAAGCGGATTTCTGGAGTCGGAATCGTGTCGCGAAATCTATGCCAGTCGAATTTCGTGAATTTCGGGAGCAGTCGGGTGCATTTTGGCCGCGAGTGTAGTGGGGGGACACTTGGTGCATTTGGAGTGGTTCACGAGTGTGCCACATGTCGGTGCGGTCGAGTCAACTTGAGCTCAGTGTGGACCCACATGGACATGTGTGGCCACATGATTGGAGAAATCAAGGTAGATGGATAAGGTGATAAGGAGTAATCAAGGAGCCACTTAGAATTTGGACAAGTGGCAAGTGGGGACATCTCCTTGACTTCTATCTTCTCCCAACTGGTTGGGAGAGAGGGGGAAGAAAATGAGCGGTTGAAGAGAGCTTTAGAGAGACTCCACCTTCTCTCTAGAATTCCAGGCGTCGGACCGAGGCGGTTTTCAAGCGGAGCCCACAAGAGGAAAATTCAACCTCACGACAAAGAAGGGCTTCGCATAGAGGCAGGGAGTTGGGGAGTTTTGACAAAAACTCGAGGTGAGAGGTTTTTCTCCTACTTGGTTTTAATTCTTGTTTAAGGGCCCATTCAAATGGCATGGGTTGTGAGCAAGTAGTAGTGGCCGTGTGAACCGTTCCAAGACTTTGGGACAATGTGCTGGAGATTTCGGGATTGTTTATGGACAGTCTGGGGACTGATTTTTGGACTAAGTAATTGTCCTTGTGTGCATTTTTATGTGTTAGGCTAAAATTAAATAATAGTGTTGGTTGTCTTGCCCTAAGGGGAATGTTTGGTTGTGTTTTGAACCATGGGAAGCTGTCATATTGTGGTGGTACGTGAACTTTAGAACTGGTTTGGGTGAAAATAGGGAATTTTGGTAGTGAGTGCTTCAGGTAGAGTGTATCATCAGTGAACTTGATGTAGGCTTTGAATTTCTCAAATCGGACCTTTGTAGCGAAGTTGTAGATTAAGTTTACTGCAAAAACGATCTAGTGGAAGGGCTATCCGGCTAGGTTCGCCCGACTAGGTTCACCTCGGCTGGGTCTGCTCGGCTGGATTGGCTGGAGTGCGCCGGTTGGGTTCTGGTGGGTCCGCCTGTTTGGGTCACCCATTTGGGTCGTCGCGACTAGTGTCATAGGTGACCTCAACCGAGTCATAACTTCTTCGTTCAAGCTACGATTCGGGTGTTCTTGGACTCACATGGAAATGTAGGTAAGTCGAATTTAAGCCATGTTCCTATGGGGACGTTGGGCAATGGGGCAGGTTAGTTCCGGCCGGTTAGTGCTGGTTGGGTAGGCTAGTCGGGTTGGGCTGCCTATTCATGTATGACCTCCAACTTCGGAAGGTCATAACTTCTTCGTTCGAATTCCGTTTTGGGTGTTCTTGGACTCTATGGAAAGCCCATTGAGTAAAGTTTCCAGAACAATTCCTGTGAAGGGCAGTGGGTGCTGGATCTTTCCGAAAAGGGGCGTTCGAGGCGAGCAATGGTACATCTGGAAAATTTGCCTGAGTAGTGTGACCTCCCAACGAGAAAGATATAGCTTCTTTGTCGAACTCCGATTCGAGTGTTCTTAGACTCTATGGAAAGCCCATTGAGTCAAGATTCCAGATGAATTCCTGTGGAGGGCAGTGGGTTCTGGATCTGGCCGTAAAGGGGCGTTCAGGAAGGTCATGTAGGCTATCTGGGTAAGGTTGCCTAGTCATGTGTGACCTCCAACTTCGGAAGGTCATAACTTCTTCGTCCGAACTCCGATTCGGGTGTTCTTGGACTCTATGGAAATCCCATTGAGTCAATATTTCATCCATGTTCCTGTGGAGGACATTTAACAATCGGGAAGGTTAGTGATGGCCAGTTAGGTTATGTGTTATGGCTTGCGTGAATAACATGCGGTGTGAATATAACATGTTAATGTATCTTTGTATGATGTGATAACATGGGTTGTGGGTCGTTCTTACAAAAGTAGGTGTTCGAATCAACAAAATTTATAACCTAGGATTCCTACTATTGACGTAGCAAAGCTACTGCAGTATAGTGGCTCTAGGGTCTAACACAGGGATGGGTTTTCTTCGTGAGAGAAGAGTTATAGTGCATTGAAAACGGTGTTTTCTCGTTGGATTTATAGGGTGTATGGAAAACAGTGTGTGAATGGTTGGCCAAATAAGCCCGATGTAAAAGTTAAGAAATCCTTGAAGTCTCGGGCCACTGGGCTTAGGGTTCTAGGTTAACCAACAAGTACTCGGGTCTTTATCCTCACATTGGGGAGCATGACATATAGTCATTTCCCGAACCGAATCTTCATTTAGCTTTAAAACCTAGACCCTTAGAGTTTTCCTTTTAAAAGATGGCATTTGATTAGGCATAAATGACCTAGCAATGAAAACACATCTTAAAACACTACTAGATAACTAATAGGAGACGACCATGGGCCTCGATGGATCTAGTGAAGTATCACTTGAACTCAAAAACACGAATACACACATTAGGAGGCATGGCGAGGATTTTAACTAAGGTGGCAGGGGCACAAATGCCCTTAAATACATACATGAGAAGAACATGAGAACATCTTGACTAAGCCTAAAAACAGCACCCGGTGGCCTTCCTTCAAGGATCGAGGGTTTAATTTAAGCATCACGTGATTTGTCATCGAGGGGTGTTTGGCTAATACAAGAAAGTGAAGGGAGAAAGAAGAAAATCACCGCGAGAGGGAAAGGAACTTTGTGCCCAATTTCATGATTGATTGATGGAATGCAAAGTTGATTTGATTACAAGCGTGCGAGCTTATAGGTGCTGAGTATAAGGAAATTACAAAAATGTGTTAAGAACCAAAATTACATAAAGGAAAACTTGTATAAAACCACGACAAGTGGATCAGCGGTCGGTGGCTTGGTGTTCACGGAGTTGTGAAAATTGGCAACTGCGAAATTTATGAGTTGCAAAGTGCACAACTGCGAAATTTACGAGGTGCCAAAATTTTCAACCTCCAAAATTTCAACGAGTTTGCTCACTCCTTCTTCAATGAAATTTGTTCCAAATTTCCCTCGATTTGATCATATATCTTGAATCTGATCGGGTTCATCGTGTTTGAGTCAGGTGGAAGAAATAGAAGGCATTCGGCCTGCAAAACTACTAAAATAGTTATAAGAATTTGATTAGTAGCAAGCGGGTTTGATGTAACAATTGAGTTATTAGTCGATTAGTACACAAAAGGGCATAAAACCTGCTATAAACAAAGGCTCAATATTGCTATTTGGTACTAATCACTCCCCGACCGAGACATTGCTAGTCCCTTAGCAATGATAAAAGAAGGAAGATCATCGCACGAGATGTTTTGCAAAAAATGGGTTGTATGTTCAAAAGTATGTGCAAATAGCGACCTTTAATATGATAATTGTGACTGCAATATAAAGACCCGGCAGGAGAACAAGTACCATCTGAGCAAGTTTAAGGGCATCAATTATTCCAAGGAAATCACCCTTAAATTCCACCAAAATCTAAGTGTTTTTAGGTTATCAGTTTGCACCAATAAGCTGCAAAGTTACTTCCCCCCAACCAAACAACTGCCAACGCCTTAGACTGTTGACCAACCTAAATAGATTCAATTTCATTTTATTTCGCTTCTATTGTCTTTGTAGGGTGCGTCTTTGAAAACTTCGACTTCACGAGGTAGGTGTAGCGAGGATGCATAGACGACTCCCCAACCAACTGGGTTTAGGGCATCAAGTCAAAAGGATATTTCGACAACAAACTCTACAGGTTTCACCCCGGACTTGAGATGATTTCAAGAATCCGGCCTCTGGTCGCAAAACTCACGTCCACCCATTATGGCGAGCACAAAGTCGGGTGACTCCCGACCCAGTTAGTTTAGGCACGAGGATTTAAGGCTTTCGTAGTAGACCCCTCGAGCGTAGCGGGTTTCAAGGCAAGTGTACGGCACATGTCTCTTTTCTTTTTCTTTTTCTTTTGGCTTTTCTTTTTCTTTTGGAAGACTCATTAGCCTTCTTTCTTAAGGAACTCTAATCTATTATGGGCCGTCAATGATGCTAAGGCCGATTTTATAAAGTAAAAGGAGAATGCAGCCTCTTAGCCCATTGATGAAAACTAATGTGGACTGTGTGTGTGGCTAGATAATGGTGGAAGGCGGGGGAGTAATTACGGGGTCTTCAAGCGGCTAGCTGTCGGGCATGGAACCATTCTAACACATTTGGTATCATGATGTTTTGACTTTTTCAATTTATAGGAAAGGCATAGTCACGACAATATAGAATTTCAAAATGGAAAGCAAAGTTTAGAAAAATAGATTTGTATAATATATATCAAGGTTAATTTACAAAATTTTCGACTTTTGCAAGAGAAGTAATGACAAACCTCTTCATAACAAAAATGGGCTTTGCTTTGGGCATGTAGTACAAGTAAAAATACAATCAAAAGTATGAATATCACTTCCAACACTAACTGTCCCGGCACGGGATGAGAAAGTTAATGGAGGAAGCGGTACCTCCTCAATCGATGGTGGCAGGAGAAGGATCATCCTCGGCTGGGCGGGCGAGTCTTCAGCTGATGAAGTGGTTGATCTTGCTGTAGGCTGCTTGACATCAGGCGGGTTCTGGGGGATGATGGTGGAGGCAGTCACGCCAGTGGTGGGATGGGCGGGGCGACGGGGCTGTGGAGAGATGGTAGGAAGGCCCAGTGGCTTTGTAGCGCATGATCTTGGCTGGATCTTTGCTCTGGCGGCCTCGGTCGCGGTCATCCTCTCTGCAAGTGTGGCTGTGTTGCAAATGAAGTTTGTCGTGGCGAGAATGTGGTATCTCCATGAGCCGGGAAGTCCCTGGCAGAGAGGGTAATGTACTGCGGGGGCGGTGTGGAGGTGCTCGGCCCAGGTATATCGACGGCGGTGGGCATGGGGCTGAAGGCTGCGGGGCGAGGACATCGGACTGAGAATGCGTCTTTGGGTGAAGAGGCTGGAGAGTGCTTGGTGAAGCGGGTGCGGGGCTCCGGTGGGCTCAGCTATAGGGGATAGGTCCCCTCGAGGACTATCATCAGTTGGCTCGTCCTCGTCTGATCCCGGAGGGGGAAGATGGAAGGCTCGAGGCCTGGCCCGCCATCGATCAATAGTAAGGGTGGCCTCACGGCCCGGCGGCTAGCTTTAATGTGAGCTCGGCCCGGTAACTTGATGTCTTTCAAGCACTTGACATAAAAGTCGAGGAAATTGAAGAGGCAGGGACTCAGCTCGGGGCAGACTCCGGCGGTGGACTCTGTCCTCGAAATGATATAAGGACGTCATAATCAACTCTGCCGGGCTGAACTAGTATCCCTCCGAAATGCGATATAACACCTCCAAGATAGCTCCTCTCCTCTGTACAATATGCTGAAGTGGAAACATATTAGACCTCAACACGTGGTCTATCAGAAGCATACGGCTGCTTGAGTCTTAGCCTGAATAATATCGACCCACCGATGGATCCATGAGAAGCCAGAGACCATCTCCATGGTCGATGAGACCCCTTTATCCTAGGCCGCGGCATTGTAACACCCCAGTATACCCCAACAAGTTTCGACATGTTTAGGGTATTTTGTAAAGCGTAATTAGAATGTTTAGAGTAGGTTAAATGCGAAAAATGGAAACTAAGAGATCAGAAATTTTCCAAGATTTAAGGATAAATTTTAATTTGCCAAAAAGGCATCAAAGACATGAATTAATAGGATAAGAGGCCAAGTATAAATAATAGGAATTTTAGTGTAATTCTAGAAGATGGAAGGACTAAAGCTAAATAACATAAAGTTTGTTTATAAATAGAATAGGAGACCAAAATGGATTCTTTTGGTCTCTAAAGAAAGAGCTTCACGTATCGACAAAGAGAAGAAAAAGAAGAGGAAGAGGAAGAGAAGAAGAAGAGGAGCCAAGCAAAAAGGTATGGATTCTTGTATGGATTTCTATGGTTTTGTATGGAATTCTAGAGAATTTTATAAGTTCCAAACCTAGGGTTTAGTTAGGATTTGATCCTAACTCTAGGTTTGAATGAATTTGAGTTGATAAACTCTAGCTTGGTTAATATAAGCATGGAATCCTCCCTTTGAGATTGGATTCATGAATTAATTGCAAAGTAATGGAGGTTGGGTTGAACAAACCCTAGTTAATCCTTGTGTTTTGGTTTGTGTATGGGTTATGACACATATTAGAATGGTTTTTGAAGTAATTCATGAAAGGCTTTTGAAGAAAGATAATTATTGAAAGATGATTTGAGGAAAATAGAGGTTATAAGAAGAATAAGAAGTTCCTAAACCACCATTTTTCAAGATGAATTTGAAGTGGTTTTGATATAATAGACAATGAGTTGATTTGGGTTGTAATATATGGAAAAAGTGAAGAAAAGCCCGTGCAGGAAAATTCGAGCACATGCTGGGTAGAATTCGGTATGCCGTGCGAGGTAGTGTTCTGTTTTTCTATTTTGACCAGTGTTCGTATTTTAGCCATTACTTGCTCCTTTCTTATCCGATTTGAGTGATTCAAGTGGCTAATTAAACTAGACTTCAAGGAACAAACACCCGGAGATAGGCATTGTGGTCGACTCTATGTGGCCCATAAATTCCTCCAAAGTGGGGCTATGTACAAGCCAATTCCTGCATCAGTTTGATCATTGAGTAGTCCGAGTTGTTTAGAACATAACTCGAGTTTCAGTGCTTCGATTTAGTGATTCCGAGTTGGATAAGAACCCTTAGCACCTTAGATTTAAATGAGTCTGAGAAAAAGTGTCAAATATGGATTAAGACAACTGGAAAATGAGTATTACAAACTGTCCCTAGTGTAATATCCGTAAATTGACTAGTTTGGCATGAAAATGCCATAACTTAAGTTCATATGATCCAATTGGAATGATTGCAATTTCTAAGTAAAATAAATTCATATAGGGACAAGAATATTTGAATTATGTGTGGATAGACATCATACCATACAAGTATACGAAATGCCATATGGAATAGGCATGAAACATGAATATGATATGAAACATGAAAATAAGCGAAATATGAATATGAACATGAATATGAAGGTATTAGACCATGATCACATAATGTGATTAAGAAAGGTTATGAGTTCTGAAAGACATATGATCATATGACTACCTAGGACCAAAGAATGAATGAGTGGATGTTCTGATTAGTACTTCGGTACTCCTGTTACTCCTGTCATGAGTAGTACTTCGGTACTCCTATTAGTGCTTCGGCACTCCTGTCCTGATTAGTGCTCCCGGCGCTCCGATTAATGCCGGTACTCTGTTAGTCTCTGGCACTCCTATCTGTTGTCTTCACGGCACTCTGTTACATGGGCGTACGTCTGCCGATATGATACTCTGATTAGTGCTCACGACCTCACATTTAGTACCCCGATTACTCCTGCGGTGCTCACGGCACCTCAGTACTATATTATACCTTCGGATACTTAATTGTCTTTGAATCCTACTCCCTTCTTACTTAATGATTGAATGCATTAGTCAAACAGATATATGATAAGACTTTGAATAAAGAATAAGAGTAAAGATCTGAATGTACCTCTGTATCTGTTCTGTAGTACCTACGGGTACTCCTGTATCTGATTAAGTTCAGTAGTGCCTACAAGTACTCTCGTATCGGTAAAATAAGTATAAGTCCAGTGCCTACAGGTACTCCCGTATCGGTAAAATAAGTATAAGTCCAATAGTACCTACAGGTACTCTCGTATCGGTAAAATAAGTATAAGTCAGTGGTACCTCTGGTACTCAGTATCGGTGAAATAAAGTATAGTCCCGTGTAGTACCTCACAGGTACTCGATATCAGTAAAATAAGTATAAATTTTTTAATATAAGTATAAGTCCTACAGTACCTACGGGTACTCCCGTATCGGTAAGGCAAGTATAAGATCCGAAATGTAAAAATAAGATCCATAGTACAAGAATAAATTAATGCATTAATACGTATAAGATCCGTAAGGCAGATAAGTTCTGTAACACAAGTATAGATTCGTAAAGACAAGTATATGTTACGTAATACACGTATAAGATCCGAAATACAAGAATAAGTATAAGTTATGTAGTACCTCGGGTATACGTATCACGATTAATTTCGTAGTACCTCTTTGGTACTTATGTCTGATTAATTTATGTAGTACCTCACGGGTATACATGTCGGTCTAATCTGCAATGAGTACCTCGGGTATCTCCGTATAAGCTCTAGATGTGTCGCTTCATTAGTACTCACGAATTACTTCCGTATAAGGATAAGTTGCGAAATACCAGTAGACGTTCCATAATAACTCTGTAGGATCTACGGGGACCTCCAAACAAATGTAATCTCCGTAGTATAAGTATAAGCCCTTTGGTACGTGTATAAGTATCTCCGTATAAGTATAAACTCACGCGTAACTCCTCTTGGGGCTCGAACCCGATATATGATAGATGAAGTATGAGTATGTGATAAGTACCTCCCGGAGTCTAAGTATGTATAAGTTCGGTACGTTTATAAGGAGATACAGATAAAGTATGTGTCCTCTAGGGAGATCCCAGAATAAGAATAAGTGCATGTAGATATAAGATCCAGATGCTATAAATGTAAGTGCGGAATAAGCATAAATCTTTATAAGCATAGTATTTGTATAAGTCAGGTAGACGAATGCATGGAAATTATGATATACGTTATTGTTATATTTGAATATAAATGTGATTATGCATCTTTACATATGTTTCCCTGGCGTAAAAGCTTGGCACGGGTTTTTTAATCGGGTGTATTGGGTAAAGGAAAGGCGTCTGAAAACATCCTCATGCAGGCGGGCGACACGCTGTAAGGGTTCATCACGGTATGTTCCCAGCTCTGATTTGTAAATGTAAAGTCTGGGTTAAATGTATTTGTAAATGGGACTCGTATTGTGTATAGATTTTGATGGACGCTCGTTGGTAGTTCTTTTGATAATATATGATATTTTAATTCTGATATAGATGTAGGCCATGCCGGTACAAGTTGACTTTGAAAAAATGTCTCCGGGTAAGAGTCGGTATATGGTCTCACACCGCGAGGTTCGGATGCGCCCAATTAGGTGATTTGGGAATCGAGGTGTGACAAGTTGGTATCAGAGCCTAGGTTTAGGCGTTTCTGGATAAGTCTTAGATTAAGGATGTACCTACATAGTAATGTGTTGGCCTAATGCGGATGTCCTTGTCCTGTATATTGATTAGAATGAATAAGTACCAATCCAGTTTTGAAAGATTTGGACAGGAGATTTAGTTCTGATGGAGCCTTGTTAGCTCAGAGAGTGCGCTCGACCTACGTAAAAGATGAAAAGAAAGGACCTGACATAGACGTGCAAATGAAGAAAGAATATGAATTTAGGACGAAATTCTTATAAAGGGAGAATTGTAACACCCCAAAATACCCGCGGGTTTCGACATGTTTAGGGTATTTTGTAAGCGTATTGAAATGTTGTGAGTTAATGAAACATGGAAGCAGAAGACCGGAAATTTACAAGATTTAAGGATAAATTGTAATTTTACCAAAAGAGGCATCAAAGACATGGATTAATAGGATAAGAGGCCGAAGTATAAATAATAGGAATTTTAGTGTAATTCCTAGAAGATGGAAGGACTAAAAAGCTAAATAACATAAAGTTTTTTTATAAATAGAATAGGGAGACAAAAAATGGATTATTTTGGTCTCCAAAGAAGGGCTTCACGTATGAAGCAAAAGAGAAGAAGAAGAAGAGGAAGAGGAAGAGAAGAAGAAGAGAAGCCGAGTGAAAAGGTATGGATTCTTGTATGGATTTCTATGGTTTTGTATGGAATTCTAGAGAATTTTATGAGTTTGAACCACAGGGTTTTAGTTGGGTTGATCACTAACTCTAGGTTTCAGTGAAATTGAGTTGAAAAACTCTAGCTTGGTTAATATAAGCATGGAATCCTCCCTTTGAGATTGGATTCATGAATTAATTGCAAAGTAATGGAGGTTGGGTTGAACAAACCCTAGTTAATCCTTGTGTTTTGGTTTGTGTATGGGTTATGACACATATTAGAATGGTTTTTGAAGTAATTCATGAAATGTTTTTGAAGAAAGACAATTATTGAAAGATGATTTGAGGAAAATAGAGGTTATAAGATGAATATGAAGTTCTAAACCACCATTTCAAGATGAATTTGAAGTGGTTTTGATGTGTATATGGAGTAATGAGTTGATTTGGGTAGTAATATATGGAAGAGTGAAGAAAAGCCCACGTGGGCAAAATTCGAACACTGTCTAGGTCTTGGTCGGGGTATGGAATGCAGTGGTGCTCTCTTTTGTTTTGACCTGATGATTCTCATTTTAGCCATAACTGTACTCTTATCGATTTGAGTGATTCAAGTGGATAATTAAAGTAGACTTCAAGGAGAACCAAACATCTAGAAATCTGCATCGTCAAATTCTGAATCTAAGTGGCCCATAAATTCACTCAAAGTGGGGCTATGTACGTATTCAGGCATCAGGTTTGATCATAGAGTAGTCCGAGTTGTTTAGAACATAACTCGAGTTTCGGTGCTCCGATTTGGGTGATTCCAGTTGGAGAAGAACCCTTAGCACCTTAGATTTAAATGAGTACAAAGAAAAAGTGTCAAATATGGAGTCAAGACACTAGAAAATGAGTATTACAAACTGTCCTCAGTGTAATATCGGTAAATTGACTAGTTTGGCATGAAAATGCCATAACTTAAGTTCGGATGATCCAATTGGAATGATTCCAATTTCTAAGTAAAATAAATTCATAGAGGGACAAGAATATTTGAATGATGTGTGGATAGGCATCATACCATACAAGTATTTGAAATGCCATATGGAATAGGCATGAAACTTGAATATGATATGAAACATGAAAACGAACTAAAATATGAATATGAACATGAATATGAAAGGTATTAGATATACAGTCACATAATGTGATTAAGAAAGGTTATGAGTTAAAAATACATATGATCATATGACTACCTAGGACCAAAGAATGAATGAGTGGATGTTAAGTTAGTGCCCGGTACTCTGTTACTCTATCTGATAGTGCCGGTACTCTGTTAGTGCCGGCACTCTGTCTGATTAGTGCTCGGCACTCTGATTGTGCCAGGGCCGCCACGGTAGTGCTCGACCTCTGTCACAGTGGTGCTCACGACACTCTTGTTACATGGGCGGGCACGTCTGCTCGGTACTTGATACTCTGATTGGTGCTCTGACACTCTGTTCGGTACTTGATTACTCCTAGCAGTGCCCTCTACGACACCTCAGTACTATATTGGCACCGCGGATACTTAATTATCTTGCATCCTACTCACACTTCTTATGATTAATTAGTGTCAAATAGTTATATGATAAGACTCTGAATAAAGATTAAGAGTAAAGATCTGAATGTACCTCTGTATCTGTTCTGTAGTACCTACGGGTACTCTTGTATCTGATTAAGTTCAGTAATGCCTACAGGTACTCTCTTATCGTTAAAATAAGTATAAGTCCAGTAGTACTTACAGATACTCCCGTATCGGTAAAATAAGTATAAGTCCGATGTTCCTACAGGTACTCTCGTATCGATAAAATAAGTATAAGTCCAGTAGTACCTACAGGTACTCCCGTATCGATAAAATAAGTATAAGTACAGTAGTACCTACAGGTACTCCCATATCGGTAAAATAAGTATAAGTCATTGGTACCTCTACAGTGCTCCGTGTCGGTAAAAATAAGTATAAGTTACGTAATATAAGTATAAGTCACGTAATTGTACCTCACAGTACTCCCGTATCGGTAAAGAGCGAGTATAAGATTCGAAATGTAAGAATAAGAATAGAAGTATAAGAATAAGCTCAAGTAATGCAGTATAAGATACGTAAGACAAGAATAAGTTCTATAACACAGAGTATAAGATTCGTAGACAAGTATATGTTCACATGTGCGTATAAGATCTTAAATACAGAATAAGTATAAAGTTAAAACAGTACCTCTAGTTATACGTATCTGATCTAATTTATGTAGTACCTGGGCCTTACGTATCCCCCGATTAATTTATGTAGTACTTACGGGTACTTGTATCGATTAATCATGAGTACCTCAGGTATCTAAAGTAAAAGCTCGGATAAGGATAAACTCGATTATTACCTACGGGTACTTCATTATAGGATAAGTTCATAATACCAATAAGACGTTAAAGTAATAACTCTGTATTAGGATCTCTGAGGACCTGGACAAATGTAATCTCAGTAGTATAGTATAAGCCTATGGTACGTGTAAATTATAAACAATGTAACTCCTACGGGACTCTGAACCACTATATGATGAATAGGAAGTATGAGTAAGTGATAAGTACCTCCTTAGTCCCCAAGTATATGTATAAATTCGATTACCGTTTATGAGAATCCCAGACCAGTATGTGCCCTATGGGAGGTCCAGAATAAGAATAAATGCACTTTATAGATATAAGTTAAAATGCTATAAGTATAAGTGCGAATAAGCATAAATACGTATAAGCATAAGTACTTGTATAAGTCCGATTATACGAATGCATGGAAATTATGATATCACATTATTGTTATCTATTTGAATATAAAATGTGATTATGCATACTACATATGTTTTCCCATTAAAGCGTAAAAGAAGCAGCACGGGTTTAATCCGTGTGGAGTGCAGAGGAAGACGTTTGAAAACATCCGCATCTGGTTGGGCCCAACACACTAGTAAGGGTTCATCGCGTGGGTTCAGCGCTCCCAGGTTGTAAATGTAAAAATGCAGGTTATGTATTTGTAAATGGGACTCGACCAATTGTGTATGATTTGATGGACCTGATCCGGTGGTCGTTCTTTTGATATGCACATGACATTTTAATTCTGTTATAAGATGTGGGCCATACCCACAGGTACAAGTTCGACTTTGAAAAAAAAATATCAGGTAAAGAGTCCCAGTATATGGTCTTGCACCCGGAACTCGATTCGGATCTGCCAATCGGGTCGGACCGGGAATCGGGGTGTGACAAGTTGGTATCAGAGCCTAGGTTTAGGCATTTCTGGATAAGTCTTTGATTAAGGATGTACCTACATAGTAATGTGTTGGCCTAATGCGGATGTCCTTGTCCTGTATATTGACTAGAATGAATAAGTCCCAATCTAATTTTGAAAGATTAGGACAGAAGATTTAGTTCTGATGGAACCTTGTTGGCTAAAGTGAGAGTCACGCTCCAGCTTCTGTAAAAGATATGAAAAGAAAGGACCTGACATAGAACGTGCAAATGAAAGAGTATGAATATCGAGGACGAAATTCTTATAATGGGGGGAGAATTGTAAAACCCCAAAATATACCCCAGCAGGTTTTGACATGTTTAGGGTATTTTGTAAGCGTAATTTGAATGTCTCGTGAGTTAAATGCGAAACATGGAAACGAGAGATCCGGAAATTTTCAAGATTTAAGGATAAAATTGAAATTTTTCAAAAAGGGGCATCAAAGACATGGATTAATAGGATAAGAGGCCAAAGTATAAATAATAGGAATTTTAGTGTAATTCTGAAGATGGAAGGACTAAAAAGCTAAATAACATAAAGTTTTTATAAATAGAATAGGAGACCGAGAAATGGATTGTTTTGGTCTCAAGAAAGACTCACGTATGGAGCAAAAGAGAAGAAGAAGAAGAGGAAGAGGAAGAGAAGAAGAAGAGAAGCCAAGCAAAAAGGTATGGATTCTTGTATGGATTTCTATGGTTTTGTATGGAATTCTAGAGAATTTTATGAGTTCCAAACCTAGGGTTTAGTTAGGATTTGATCCTAAATCTAGGTTTGAATGAAATTGAGTTGAAAAACTCTAGCTTGGTTAATATAAGCATGGAATCCTCCCTTTGAGATTGGATTCATGAATTAATTGCAAAGTAATGGAGGTTGGGTTAGACAAACCTGGTTATCCTTGTGTTTTTGTTTGTGCATGGGTTATGACCCATATTAGAATAGTTTTTGAGTAATTCATGAAGGTTTTGAAGAAAGACAATTATTGAAAGATGATTTGAGGAAAATAGAGTTATAAGATGAATGAGTTCTAAACCACCATTTGAGATGAATTTGATGGTTTTGATGTGTATATGGAGTAATAGGTTGATTTGGGTAGTAATATATGGAAAAGTGAAGAAAATCCCACGTGCAGGCAAAGGTCGAGCACTGTCTGCGGTCTGGTCGAGGAGCTATGCCGTGCGAGGTAGTGTTCTCTTTTGTTTGACGGCGATTCATATTTTAGCCATAACTTGCTCCTTTCTTATCATATTTGAGTGATTCAAGTGGCTAATTAAAGAAGACTTCGAGGAGAACCAAACATCCAGAGCATCGTCAAATTCTGACTCTAATTAGCCCATAAATTCACTTAAAGTGGGGCTATGTGCAATCCAATTCCTGCATCAGTTTGATCATATAGTAGTCCGAGTTATTTAGAACATAACTCGAGTTTCGGTGCTTTCTGATTTGGGTGATTCCGATTGAAGAACCTTAACTGTAGATTTAAATGAGTACAAAGAAAAGTGTCAAATATGGGTCAAGACAACTTTGGAAAATGAGTATTCCAGTTCCCAAAGCAGTAATATTTGCAGAATTGACTAGTTTGGCATGAAAATGCCATAACTTAAGTTCAGATGATCCAATTGAACATCTCCAATTTCTAAGTAAAACAAATTCATAGAGGACAAGAATATTTGAATTATGTGTGATAGGCATCATACCATACAAGTATCTCGAAATGCCATATGGAATAGGCGAAACATGAATATGATATGAAACATGAAAACGAACTCGAAATCATGAATATTGAATAAGGAGTGTCTAGTTGTATAACTATGATCACATAATGTGATTAAGAAAGGTTATGAGTTCTAAAAGACATATGATCATAAGAATTTAGGACCAAAGAATGAATGAGTGGATACCTGATTAGTACTTCTGTGACTTCTCATTCTGCCATGAGTAAGATTTCAGATTCTATTAGTGCTTCCACTGGTCTCCGACATAGTGTCTAAAGACTCCGACACAGTACTCTACATCTCATAGTGTTACGACACTCTTTTCCTGTTAGAACACTAAGACTCCTATTATACATGGGCACGCCCCGCCAAAGATTTGATACTTTGATTAGTGCTACTAAGATTCTTTGTCAAGATTTCTAGATTCATTAAAAGTAGCGACACCTCAAGATCAGATTGCACTTCTGACAATTTAGTGTGCTGCATCCTACTCACTCTTATGATTGGTCTGTAGTCAAATAGTTGAAAGGCGATAAGATTCGAATAAAGATCTCGCAGTAAAGATCTGAATGTACCTCTCAGACTGCTCTGTGAGTACCTACGTACTCCCGTATCCGGACAGTTCAAGAAGGCTCACGTGTACTCGTGACGCAGAAATATGTATAGTCCAAGAGTAGCCATGTACCCGCATTTCCAGAAATAAGTATGTCCAAAGAGTATTCCGCTGTGCAATTGCATCGAAAAATAAGTATAAGTCCGGTATACCTACTGTGTACTCCCGTATCGATAAAATAAGCATAAGTTCGTAGTGCCTACGTGCACTCCCGCATCTCGTAAAATAAGTATAAGTCTAAGAGGCACTCACACAGCACTCGTATCTGCAAAATAAGTATAAGTTCCAGAATATATATAAGTCCCAGAGTACCTACGTACTCCCATATCGCAAGAAGGTAAGTATAAGATCCGAAATGTAATAATAAGATCCGAAGTATAAGAATAAGTCTGCACACTCCGTGATAAGATCCGTAAGACAAGAATAAGTTCGGTGAACAATAAGTATAAGATCTGTAAGACAAGTATATGCTCATATCACACGATAAGATCTAAAATACAATGAATAAGTATAGTTCTCAGAAAATTCCACTTCGTACTTCAGATTTGATTAATTTATGTAGTACCTACCAGCACTTCGTATCTCGACACTTACGAGTACCTACTCGTACTTCAGATTCTGACACTTCAGAGGCCTACTGGGCATTCCGTATAAGCTCTAGATAAGGATAAACTCAGTAGTACCTACGGGTACTTCCGTATAAGGATAAGTTCCGCAATACCAATAGGCGTTCCGTAATAACTCTGTAGGATTTACGGGGACCTCCAAACAAATGTAATCTCCGTAGTATAAGTATAAGACCTATAGTATGTGTATAAGTATCTCTGTATAAGTATAAGCCTCAGAACTCCTACTGAGCCTGAACCGCCTCTAAGATAGATAGAAGTATGAGTACGTGATAGCAATTGCCTAAGTATATGTATAAGTTCAGTACCGTTTATAAGGAATCTGAATAAGTATGTGTCCTACGGGTGATCCGAATAAGAATAAATCTGCTATAGATATAAGGTCCGAATGCTATACGTATAAGTCTGAATAAGCATAAATCTGTATAAGCATAAGTACTTGTATAAGTCCAGTATACAAATGCATGGAAATTATGATATCTGTTATTGTTATCTCGAATATAAATGTGGATTATGCATACTACATATGTTTCCCACTGCCGTAAAGCCAAAGACGAAGCCTTAATCCATGTAGGCATGGGGAGAAGACGTTTGAAAACATCCGCATACAGCTGGGCCAACACACCAGTAAGGGTTCATCACAGTAGGTTCCGCGCTCTGATTTGTAAATGTAAAAAGTACGCTTATGTATTTTGTAAACGGGACTCCTGGTGAATTGTGCATATTTTGATGGACACCACTCGTGGTAGTTCTTTGATATGTATATGATATTTTAATTGTTATAAGATGTGGGCTTTACCCACGTACAAGTTCGACTTTGAAAAATATCGTAAAGAGTCCCAAGATATGGTCTCGCACTCGAACTCTGCTCGATCTCGCTAACTGTCCGACTGGGCAACCCAGCGCGACAAAGATCGGGCGCAGGACCACCGTGATGGAGAGCGTCGTGATATCGGAGGCCCGGCATCCCCCGCCCGCCGATAGAAAAAGTCGAAGAGTCACGCCTTCGCCTCTCGCCGATGTCAGAGCGATAGAACTCGGAGCGACGAATTCGAGATAATAGAACCGACACGGCACTACGAACGACTCCGCATTGTATCGGGCCGCACAAGGAGCATGAGTCTCGAGCTCCGGTCCGTGGAAAATGCTAGTGAGATCGTGAAGACACCTCCCCATGGAAATCTTCTCCTACAGCCTAACATTCCCGGATGGGGCTGCGTGGGAAGTAAGGCCGCTGATGATGATGCCTGAGATAAATCAATCTCTAACACCCCATAAGGTGGAGAGGGCGCCCGGATCTCGAAGTGTATGACTCCCCGGACTTGAAGTTCGCCTCTTAGTCACTGACACCTCCCGGCTGGCCCGGGATGCGATGAGCAGCAGAGTGGGCCCAACCCCATGATCTCCTCTAAAGGTGGGCCACAGAAGAGGAACCCTTAGCACCACCACAGCTAGTGGCTCAAGACAAAGAAATTACAGGGAAGCAAATTAAGGCAGGGCGCACAACAGTGAGCTTAAAAATGGCATCATGGCGTGACAGAGATCTGGCAAGAATAGAGGAGTTCACAGAGGGTTTGCAAGCAGGCGCCTACCAGGGGGAGGGGGCTCCTGCGCACTCAAGGTCCCAAAGAGTGAGCTCCTCTGCCTTCTGTCATTTTCTGACCTGAGAAAGCAAACTTAAGAGGAAAGAGTTTTTCTCGAAACTCGAAGGTCAAGGTGATTTGAAAATGAAAGGATCAAAGGTTTATAAAGGGAGGAGTGGTAGGTGGAAGATAAGGAAAATTAATGGCTTTTAATGACCATTAATTAAATGGCCTAAAGATTATAAAAAAATTAATTTCGTGAGCCGTGAAACTGAGGGTCAAGGGTGAAAACGACGATTAGCAGAAGTCATGGGTTTCACAACCTCGAGAAATTCTCAAAAATTTGTCCCCCCCATGCACTGAACACCCGAAATCCCCCAACAAACCAAAATTATGAGAAATTAAGCTAAAAAAAATTCACAAAATTCCGAAATTAAAGATACTAATGGAAACTTAATTTAAAATTGAAATAAAACAAAAAAATATAATTAAAATTTGGAGGTTTCCAAGTTCCTCGCAGTAAACCACCCTCATGATGCCGGAGCAAGAGGTCCTCATAGTGGGGTCAAGGAGGAGAAGCTCCATTACCAGAAATGAGGTGTGCCGCAGCTGAGTTCAACTTCTACCGCTCCTTCGCTAGTCAAGCACAGTTCTCGCGGTGCCGGTGGCATGACAGACGCAGAAGGTCGACCGATGCGCTTGATCCTTCATCAACTACTTGGTTCTTAATTAATTCTTCTCAAGTAGCTTATGAACACCGGCTCATCCACCCGTGCCACTTAAAGTGCACTTCTTCACTTCGCTCCTTATCCTCAACCGGTTATCCCCCGCTGCCGCGGAAAATGTCGAGCCCAGAGTCATGTCACACATGAGTCAGATAACCCCATTCCGACGCCTGATTATAACATTAGTTATGGCTAAAATGGCCCCAGTATGACTGGCACTGTGAGGGTTTCGCTTTATCAAGGCTCAGATGAACCACAAAATCCACCGGATAATAGAAATTATCTTCCTTTACCAAGACATCCTCAACTATCCCCTTTGGTATTTTCACTGATCGATCTGCTAAGGATAGGTGATGTTAGTAGGTTTGCCCCCAAAACCTAACCAAGCCAGACATTGAGTATGGCAGAGGTCGATTAATCGCCCCAAATCCAAAGAAGGCCTCTGGTTTTACGCAGGCCCTCCCAATGCCGATCGAGACAAAGGGGGATCCTGATCTTTAGATTTCAATATGGTTTTGACTGATGATGTGAGTCGACTTGTTAAGTCAGGAATGCCTTCTTATTAATCCCCAACCCATTTTTGACGGTGCACAAGTCCTTTAGAAATTTAGCATAGGTTGGAACCTGTTTGATCATATCAAGCAGTAGGATGTTCACCTCGAGCTCGCCTGCTGATTTCCGTGATGCTCTTCTTGCTGTAGTTTCCTTTGCCTCCCGCCGGGGAACAGGGGCATAGCTTTCTTCATCGACCTTCTCTTGATGACTGTGTGTCTGCACTCTTTCTCCTCGCTCTCTCATTTTCCCAGACTGGGGGCATCAGTCGCCTAACTCTTACCACTCCTCCAGTGATAAATGGCCTGCACTCCCATCCATTTTCGTGCAAAAGCCTGCCAAAGTTTAGTTCATGCATCCCCTGTGATCAAGGCAAGGTCGTAAAGGATCTCCCTTTTCCCGCACTTGTTGGGCCGATCACTCGTGCCATCGATGGATGACTTCATGGTATCAATTTTTTGATTTAGCTACGGTTTCCATCAATCCTTTTGCTCCAGAACTTTCTACATTTTCTATTCTTGGCTGATCTGGGGCATTGATAGTTTTCTCATTCTTTCATTAAATTCTCACCACCTTAATAAATTCATGATAGCTTGCTCCTACGTGTGATGAGGTCTGGGTGGCTGTCACGTTGAAGACGGACCCATACTCATTACACGATGTGCCTCTTTGGGGAACATAAACAGAGGGTTTGAAGCCTGTGACAGGTCAGTGGTTCTTCCAGTCGGGATTATATCACATACCGCACTCGCTGGTGGCTTATTTTTGCCCAATACAACATTTGCATTTTCAACCATCAAATCCCTACCGAGGGGGAAATTAATAATTCTTCCTGAAGGATTAGTGCATTGACAATCGAAACATGGTCAAGCCAGCATGATGCCTCAACACGCCTTATCTCCCGTGATTTCTCCGCCGAGTTCTTCCATCCTTTGTTTGTGGTGATGTTTTAGCCTTGAATTCCACACATCCTCCGCCATTGAATAAAATGCCTCCCCTCGGGTCTATCAAGGGGTTTCTTTCTTCACCTCCTCGGGTTCATTTCATCCTATCCCATGAGGGTAGCTTCAGCCACGTAGTTCAAAAAGTCCATGGCTTCATCAGATTACTAAGGAAGTCCTCCACACATGGTCTCCGTGAGTTGTTTCATGGAAGGGACATTCCATCGTAGAAATGGTTCACTAGCATCCATGTATCAAAGCCATGGTGAGGGTAATGACCGATGGTCTCCAAGTACTTTCCCAAAGATTGGAGCAAAATCTTTCACCGTCATGAGCCGCAGCAGTAGATTTTCTCTTAAGATTGTTGTCTTATGGGCACCGAAGAACTTCTTCAAAATTCACACTTCACCTCAGCTCCCGATGGTCTCGCCTTGAGTTAAGCCAAATTTTGCATTATCTTTGAGGGTCAAAGGGAAGGCTTATCTGAAAGTAAGTCCATATCAAATGCACTCCTTCGAAGTAGTGCAAACCCTCCCTAAACTCGAATGTGTGTGTATGGATTTCTTATTTTCCATACCATGAAAAGCCTGATAGGCACCACTAAGGTCTCACTGCCACATCCTCTGCAGGAGGTATTATGCATGAGGGTGCACGCACCCTTGGTGGGTGAATGTGATCCTCACGATCTCAGACATGTACTGTCCCCTGGCGAATCCCTCATGTCTTTGCCGCCTCGTGCGTGGGTCTCCATCTTGATTGCGCGTGCCAACTTCACAACCCTTCAATTGAAGCACCTAGCCTTTCCACCGTCACAAGAGCTTCGCTCCCACGCATGTCTATGATCACACAAAAGCAAGAGACCAACAAACAAATCACTAGGTGCGGTAACAAACAAGATGTTGATGTTTTCAAACCCCGCATGAAGCTTAAATTTCACAAAGAAACTGCAAGTGGGAAAATGATAAAATAAAAGAAACGAGATTTGAATCCAAAACTTGTGATATGAATCGACAAGTTCACTGTTTTTTCACTAGGTACCATCCCCGAAACGGAAGCCATTTGATTCGTTTTTACAAGTAGGTGTTCTAATCAACAAAATTTATAACCTAGGATTCCTATTTCACGACGAGCAAAGCTAATGCGTAAAGATAGTACTCTATGGTCAAATACGTGGATGGGTTTTCTTCGTATTTAAGAGCGCAAAGGTAATAAAATGGTGTTTTCTCAAGTGGATTTATGTGGTGTATGGAAAATGCTGTGTGAATGGTCGAAAACTGAAATAACTGATGTAAAAAGTTAAGAGAAATCCTTGAAGTCTCGTAGCCACTAGCTAGTGGTTCTGTGTTAACCAACATGTACTCTGGTGTTATCTCATGGCTGGGGAGCATGACATATAGTCATTTCCGAACCTGATCATTTAGCTTAAACTCAGACTCTAGAGTTTTCCTTTGAAAAGATGGCATTTGATTAGGCAAAATGTCCTTAGCAAAGTGAAAATACATCTAAAAACATCACCCACGATAACTAATAGAGACAACTAACTGGCCTCAAGTGATCTAGTGAAAGTATCCATTTAACCTAAAAGCTTAAGTTAAATACACATTAGGAGAGCATGTCAGAGATTTTAACCTACTGTGAGAAGCAAAGTACAAATAATTTTTAAATACATACATGAAGAACAGTGAGAACACAAAATAAGTTTAAAACAACACCCAGCCGGCCTTCCCTTCAAGGATCGGGGGTTTAGTTTTCATGTGCATCCTTGGATTTGTCATCAAGGGTGTTTGGGCTACCAAGAAATGCAAGAAGTGGAAGGAGAAGAAAGAGAAAATCACTCACTCAGCAGGGAAAGGAAGCTTCAGGCTCCAATTTCCTTTGATTGACATGGAATGCCAAAAGTTGATTTGATTATTAGCGCATCAGCTTATATAGGTGTCAAGATAAGGAAATTACAAAAATGTGTTAAAGAACCAAAATTACATAAGGGCAAACTCAGATAAACCACCAACAAGTGGATCAAAAGCAATGGGGTGAGCAAGAGTCGCATTTTGCAACCTCCAAAATTTCATTAGTTTCCTCCTTTCCAATAAATTTGTTTCGAATTTCCGATTTGATCATACATCTTTCGATCACACCAGTTCATCGGTTTGAGTGAAATTGAAGAAATAAGGCATTCGCCTGCAAACTACTTCAAATAGCTAAGCAAAATGTGATTAGTAGCAAAGCCGGACCCCAATATAACAATTGAGTTATTGAAGTTTATTAGTACACAAAAAGTGCATAAACTCGCTATGTCAAGGCCCACTATCGCACTCATTCGTACTAACTACAGTACTTGAGGAGAAATTATATGTATTAATTCATAATTATCCATGGTATGTCGAGGAATTTCTGGTTAATATGCATGCATGCTGAACTTGATAAGTGGAATGTTGGATATCATTTAGTTTGGAATTTGTATCCACTTTAAGGTAAATTGTTCAAATGATGCATGGATGAATATGCATGAGTATGTGTACACATAGTTCTCATTTTATATGTGACACGTATAAATTAGGCAATGGCATAATCGTATCATAGACGTGCATGAAAACATCACATGACATGGGTGTGAGTGCATGGTTGGGATTGACACTGTGTTAGGTGTTCGATGGAGTGTCATGGATACATGGTTGTGGATCAACACTACGTATGGTATTGATAAGTGGGCTCCTGCTAGTGGACAAGGTCCAAATGAAGTCGCAGACCGTTAAGGAAATGGTAAAGAATAATTATGTGTCGGTATCACCGTCGGGACATATTTCCAAGGTGAAAGACCCATCAAAATTCATGGTAAGACATATCCCCAATGTGAAAGGTCGTAAAAGTAACTGGGTTTATGGAGTCCCACTGCGCGACACCAAAATCCATTACCCACAAAAGGCGCATATTGTAATTGAAAATGTGAAGAGATTAGAATACATTCGTCACATTCCGAAATGACAACAGTTCAACACTGCATAGGTAGGTGTGAGGGAGCTCTGAGTGACTCAGATATGGGCATGATTACATTTCATGCATGACATATGACATTCATGTAGATTATTTTACTGATGTGTTTTCTCAGGCGAATTACATTGCATGTGCACTTAGCGGAAGTAACCTCAGAGAGTATGACTACCGCTTTTCACCAAGGTCATGGGATCCCCTTTCGTGCAATAATGAGAAGACTCGCATTCCTTCGAGGCCGTGAGTACGAAGAAGGCCGGGTTGTGGCCTTGAGAAGCATTTTGTAAAATATATTAGAACAATCTAGTTTTAATATATTTGGGCATGTAAAGTGTAGAAGA